>JAHDVE020010416.1:0-257858 GCA_022606495.2 Halesus radiatus
AAATCAGAAAGTTTGTATGCTGTTGTAGCCGTGCGAATTTCAAAGTGCCAGAGCTCACCGTACAAAAAAATATTTTGCTAGTTCAGAAGAATACGTTTGAGGTTGTTGGTATTTTTTAGACTGGCTTTTTAATAATTATAAAATTTTTGGTAAAATATTAGAAAATAATTGGATACGTCGAATGACTGAGCTTTTGCGGAATAAATACGCGTAAATTAGACTGCTTTTGCACAAGAAAAAAAGCTCGGAAGTTAGAAATTGTGAAATGTTTATGTTTATTACGAGAAGCGTTGTTTTTTTGTCTTTGTTTTCAACCAGATGAATGAAAACACATAGTTTATAGGTCAGTAATGATTTTCATAGCGCGAATCATCTAAAGGTCATGAACTCATTCAATACAATGGATTATATTACCTTATTTATACAAATAATATTTTAGAGAAAAATATTATCATTTTTACAACGTTTCTGCAGGTAAGTCGTAGGTATGTCAGCTTTTGGTAATTGGGGTCAGGTATCAGAACGTTTTCTTAAATGTCCTTTATTTTGATGCTATACATCCATGTGTCTTGTGTCTATCTCATCTGAAACCATCAATTTCTCCATTCCAGTCTGAAAACCACCAACCTAAAGGGGGACATACAAGAGTCCACCTCCCCAAGCAGTTCGGAGGAGTCCAACAGTCCCACGGAGTTGAACTCCTACAAGCGACTGGCGGACAAGCCCCCGCTGATGAAGAGGCTCGCGCTGGGGCTGTCGGGGGCTCTCATGCTGCAGGCTGCGCACACGGAGGACAGCACTCCTCTGGTGCCGGACACTCCAACTAGGTGAGGAATAGTTATTATTGACTTTGTATGGTCACTGGCAGATTGGAAGACAAAAGAAAATGAAGAATGTTTTTTTTTATGACTTTTCCCCCCACACGTGTTTTCTATCCAGTGTCAAATAGAGGTGATAGTGGAATCTTTGGTGCAGGTTAAAAATTATTATATCTAATTACTATATTATAAAATACAATTAACACACCAAGTACAACTTCATTTACTATTTCAGAGGCAAAAATTAATAATGCTTTTGTTTTGGAATTGTCACGATTGCAATTTCTTGAATAATGGATATTATCATTGAGTTGGTGGAACTGGTATCACCAATTGGGGTATGTTGTGAGGCTGAACGAGTGGAGAGGGGAAGGAGAGGATGAATTTGAAGGATGGGAAGTACCTATGCAGATCTGGTCACTAAACATGGAAAAAACAATTTATGCAACATTTCATCCACATCTTCCGCTGTAGAGCGTGTCGCCAACATAAATAATTATTTTAATATGAAGTAACAAAAACAAATCTATAACATTTATTTGCGCCCGGTGGGTTTCGAACCCGCTTCCTCTAAATCCGTAGCCAAGGATCTTAATCGCTCGACTACAGAAGTCATCCTCTTTTTAAATTTTCAAAACAATATTCACTCTTCCATTTTCACAAGATCCAATTTATGGATGTCAAATACAGAATACATATGAAATCATTTATGTAAAAAAACCTCTATAAAATAACAAGAAATACACCCCTGGCCGAATGCTAGAATTTGATCACGAATCGTGTTAATAATTGCATCCTGAATTTGTGGATATCATTCTCACCATTGTTTTCTCCTTCTTTTAGTCCACTGCACAAGCCAGTCACCCTAAATGGAGGTTACGTGAACGAAGCCATCTCAGACTCTGACATAAAGTCTGCAATGATGAAGGATGTGTCTAGGAACAACTCTTTGATGCTGGAAGAGACAATACAGAAGACTTCCATCCAAGTGAAACGAATCCACATAGACAACGTTAATCTAAATAATGCGTCGCCGTGCATCGACAAAACGGCAGCCTCGCACCACTTTGATAATGACTTGCTGAAGATCAATAATAATAAAAGAAATAGGTTTGTATAAGTAATATAACTACTTTTTCTATTAATAATAATTGTGATGATATATAAATGACTTAAAAATTACTTTATAATCACCACTTTATTAATATACAGGGTCTATCTCAAAAGTATTGAGATAAAATTTTTTCTGACAATTTATTGCCAATAAACGTACAAACACTTAATATTCTTCAAAATACGCCCCTTGGGCATCAATACACTTTTTGTAGTGTTTCTTCAAGTCTTAGAAGGCACCCTGGAAGGCAGAAGACGGAACCCCCTTAAGGCACTGCGTCGAAGCGGTTTTCACCCCATCCAATGTCTCTAAATGGCGTCCATTTAGGCTTCGCTTGATGCGAGAGAACAAAAAGAGGTCAGGATTGTACGGCGGTTGCGGCAGTGTCGCCACGCCTTGCTTAGCGAGGTACTCCTGGATGACGAGAGCTGAGTGTGAGGGGGCATTGTCGTGATGCAAACTCCAGGTGTTGGCTATCTCCTTTCGAACGCGGTGAATCCTTTCGCGCAACCGTTTATTTGTCATGTTGCACTTCTCCGCTATTAAGCGGACACTGAGACGACGATCAGATTGTAACACTTTCCTCATTTTTGTGACGTTGTCAGTTTGGAAGTTGACGGTCGTCCAACGCGCACATCGTCTTCAATTGATTCCCGGCCGTTTTGGAATTGTTTGTGCCACTCGTAAACTCTTGCCTGTGACATGGGTTCATCTCCGAAGGCTTCCCGAATCATGGCCAGGGTCTCAATACCGGTTTTTTTCAGCCGAACGCAGAATTTGATGGCTGTCCGCTGCTCCACCAAATGTTGCATCTTGATTTCTAAAGCAACGACAAAACACATTTTGTGCGGATCACTGTGCTAGCTCTACCATTGCTCGGAGAGGATTGAGCAGTGGCGCGTTTGGTAGCTGCGACTTCCCCCTACCATACCCACCACTCGGCGCATCCCGCTACCCCTTCTAGCACAGTCAAGAATTTTTTTCTCAATACTTTTGGACAGACCCTGTATACATATCAACATGTTTCGAAAGGGAAGCTTTCCTCATCAGGGCATACAGAATACATCAGGACATAGAGAATATTCATATGTATATATTAATTAAGTGATGATTTCAAAGTAAATTTTATTTCAGTTTTTATGCCACAAAGTGAATACCAATCTTTGAAGAAATTATTTGGTAATATGTTGCTGGAATCAATGCATAATCTATTTACATGGCATTTTTGCTGCACGATTACACTCCGGTATCGATTTCCTCTCATCAATAATTATTGGTAATATTTGTGTAATGGGAGTGTTTTGCCGTATTTATTACAAATTAGATTTAACTATCTAGCTAGTAGAAGCTTGACATTTGGAAAAGATTTTTTTGTGGAAATTATTAAAGAAAGAATGTAAAATAAAGTCATTTTGCTCAGAACTTTCTGAACAATACCAAAGCTCGAGCATCACCTAAATACAGAATGACTCTCAATAGCCACCTCTAAGAACTTTGTGTTAATAAATGCACAAAAAGAGCTGTGCCATGCTAGGGGTGTCTCCTTGCAAGATATAAATACCTGGTTTAAAATCAAGAAGAAGGTAGGCAACACTATCGTCGCAATCTTTATCCTCAAGTAGAACTATGCTGGGCATGTGCACCATGCAGGGGTGGAAAGAATCACATCAATGCACGTATTCATATATCATGGCAACATTGGCAAGAAAATACAAAAACACAGAAGTCTCCAAAAGAAGATACAGTGAAACTCTCTTAAGTTTTCCAAGGTACTGGAAAATAAACTTTTTATGTGGGATGAATTAGACAATTTTTTAAATTCACTCTTCCAGGGACTGAAAAAACCAAACTTCTTAAATGAGAACTTCTAAGGATGAAAACTTCTTAAATTAGAACTTCTTAAGCATGAAAACTTCTTAAGTTGGAATTTCTTAAGCATGAAAACTTCTTAAGTTGGAATTTCTTAAGCATGCAAGCTTCTTACCACCTTCTTGCCACCACAGATTTGATCAAGGGGAAATGAAATATTAATGTAGTTTCTGTACTCTGTATTAATATTTTTCCAGGATATTAAGAATTCCCAGCTCCAGTAGTTCATCGTGTGGAGGAAGTGGCTCTCCCCCTCTGCTGCCTGCCCGGAGTGACTCTCTCAGCAGCAGGGAAGAGGCAGAACTGAGGCTGGCTCCTTGGTTCCAAGCAGGAATCCCGAGAGAGGTGACAGTCCTAAATTATTATCTCAGTTCTTTTAATTCAATCTTTTCATTTCCGTCGAGACTCAAAAAAACATCATTAAACCTTTACAATAAACTCCAATTCATTATTTCACGACCTCCCGATATGCTGTTCATTAGCACTACTCGTAGAATAACATATATTTTATTTTACGGTATTCTATGAGCAGAGCGAATGAACAGCTTACTGAGAGGTTGTGAAATAGTCTCTGAATGTAGTAATATTATTAATACAATGTATGAATTACAATCTTTATAAGATTCATACGCTTCAAAAGTTATTCCAATCAAATTGCATATTAATCATAGACTTGTAGAAAAAGTATATGGATGTCCCACATAAATAAAAATTGGATAGGTATAATATCCGTGACGCTCTATCTTGCATCATCTAATTTGCAAATAAATTTGCAGTCATACAGAACGACAGAAGCCAAAAAGATGAGAATTAATTTAATGATATTGATAGTTCTTAAATTGAAATACGATATCGATAAAGATGATAGAAAGCAATAAGGTGGCATTAGCTTAGTTCGTAGAGCCCTGTCCCGGATAGACCGTTAGGTCTTGGGTTCGAATCTCAGATGTGACCGTCACCTTTTTGCATTCTGTGTCTTTTCTGTTTCATTTTTCATTTGAGACATGTTAATATTACCTTCAACTATTAAAAATCATCACTTTATGAATACCACTTTAGTATTAGATATAGCACGGCATTTAGCACTATTACCCCATAGAGCTATTGAAGTGTAAATCTCCGTATGAAGTATACAAAGTTGCTCCAGCTCTGATTTATTATTTTTTAATAAAACATACCATGGTCAAAAGGTCGTCTTTTCGATGGAATCCGTTTTTGTTCAATGCATTTCACACAGTGTTTATAATGATTAATAAAATGTTTTGTTTGATATCACAGATTGCTTTGGAAGTATTGGGGAACCAGCCAATAGGTGCCTTCATGGTTCGTGAGAGCACAACTAAGTCTGGTTGCTTCGCCCTTTCCCTCAGAGTGCCGAGGGACTTCCAGCCCAGCGGAATAGCGCATTATCTCATTCTCCACACGAGTAAAGGATATAAAATTAAGGTTTGAAGAAAAATTTTTGTTTTTATTTACGCATTACACATGACGATAGTTTCATTACACTGAAGAGGCAGTGATATTTCTTACCGTAGAATTGTGGAAACGCGATATAAAAATGATTTTTTTTATGGACAAATATTTTACTAGCGCCATCTGTTAAAAACGAAATGATCTACCTTGTATCATATGTTGGTGTATTTCCTCACTAATATTTGAAAGCTTTTTATTTTTAATCACAGATAATACTATTTTTTATGTAATCTCCCAAAATGGTGCTAAAAATAATATTTATTTTTATTTTATGTCTCCATTTAACATTTTCTTTATTTTAAGGGATTCACCAAGGAGTTCACCTCTCTGACAGCTCTCATCACGCATCACAGCGTAATGCCGGAGCTTCTGCCGTGTCCCCTCTCTCTATCGCGGTACAATCCCAGCTTCTCAAAAACTGACTCCAGCAGAGACTTCGAGGACATTGACACTGATCCTGACTATAACACGTTAGCTGACTTCCGTAAAATGATGGCAGACTTGAACGTGTGATTACCCTGTGAACAAACTTAATAAAGTGTTTGCAATTAATAATAAGAGTGAGAATTATGCTAAAAATAAGCAATGTGTAAAATTGTAATGGACGATGTAAGAAATTTGATAATTTTCATTGTGATTTCATTAAAGTTGTACTTTGTGGAAGATTGTGGTTAAATTATAGTTTTAGATACACCAAAAATTCGAGGATTTTCACTAGAATTACTTTATTTACTGATATTCTCGACGCAGAAGAGTGTTTCCTGATAAAAATAATTTAATTTAAAAGGTTTTTAATATATTTTCCAATCGAGTCATAGATTAAAGAATATAATGTTTTAATTTAGAGATTCATAGTACTTTTACAGCATTTTGAAAGAGCTTGCATGATTTCTGCTTTGAAAAATTATCAAGAAACCATTTTTTTTTGCTTTAAAAACAATTATGTAGTTCTTAATTTTAAGAAAATATACTATTAATTCTGAATATTTTTTATTACTATCTAATGATTTTTAACAACCATTTGCTAAATTGTTCATATTTATTAATACATTACAATCGACATAATATGCATTCCACATAAATGTTATTTTTCCTTGCATTTAAAATACAGGATTTGTTTATTTAATCCATCGCTAATTATAATTTCAATTTATTCACTAAAATCTCATTTGTTTCAAATAAATGTTTTGGTGCAACGTCATTTTGATGGATTGCTAGGACGGCACGGATTATTTAAATTAATCGATGTTTATAATTCTATATCAACTGTTAACTTCCTAATTCAAAGCTTTTTCACCTGCAGAATATTTTCCTTTTTATTTATATGGATTTAAACTACTTTGAATATCTAATTATTTTTATCAAAGAAAATAAATGTGTAATCTTAAATAAAAGTTCATAGAGAGGCCTTTTAAATGTTTAAAAATAATAATTTAGCAAATCTCAATATCAATCTCTCAAAATGTTTTTTTGAAATAGCTAGCTCATATGAGAATGTTTACAAATAATATTATTAGCTGTTGTAAGTATCTACGTACAGTGGTGTGCAAACTAAGAGAAGCATTTTTTCATATTATTGATATAATACTTAATTTTCATAATTTTGATGTAAAACTAGTGTGTTATATGATAGTCTCTACTCTATATTCCATATTAATTTAATTTTGGCAACGATTATGTAATTATATTTTACCTATATTATATTTTTGATTTCACCGTCAAAGAAGCAAAGTAAAAAAATATCTGAAATTAGCTTTCCTCTTGTGATACAATCCTTTTTTCTGAGACTTTTCTTCAATATCGTTCTGAAACTTTCAATTGGATCGAGATCGGGAGAGTTCCCCGAACAGTTAAAAAATGTTTATTTGGCTGTATTCAAATAATTCAAGTTTGGCACGTTACAAGGTCTTGTTAAAAAATCCCATTTTTGTCAGGGAACTATATATTTTTTTAAAAGGAAGACAAACATTCCTAGGTTTAGATTAACTTGACAATATTTGAAAATCTCCTACCTCCGTCACATTAAGCGGAAGCTTATCTCAAGATGGTGGACTTAGTCAGCCGAGGAATTGATCTGATGACGCTTGGGTAGGTCTCAGACACGATGCCAACTCAGCCATTGATTATTGACTGGTCGACTGTCAGATGGAACATTCTCCTCAAAACTTTTTCATATTTTATGGTGTTCATTATGCGGTGGATAGGGTTAAGGTTTCCAGAACCAAATTCCCCCAAAACAAACTTTCGGAGGGTGTTCACTCGAAAGGGGAATCCCCTTATAAAAGGGATTTTTGCATATATCAATGCCAAAATGAAACAAGGTGTAAAAAAAGAGTAGAGGTTATCATGTAACTTACGATTTTTAATTCGAAATTGTGAAATTTAAATATTATATTAATAAAGGTGAAAATGAAAAAAATGCTTGTCCCAATTAATTCACACACCACTGTATAAAATACATATGTTCATGATTATAATTACATAACTATCCTGTTAATTAACGACATATCTTTATTGGAAGGATCATTACTTATTATTAAGAAGTCAGTATGTATTTTCACATCGCAATTTTATCTCCAGTCATAAGTCATATTTTTCAATCATCGGTGGAATGGCAAACATTCGAGCCACGAAGGTAAGAACCTTCCGTATTTCACGCATAATACGCTTTTTGTGATCAGATTGTTTTGACTTTGTTGCATTTTGGTGTAAAATGCAGAACATATCATTCGTTTCATAATAGTCTAATTGATAATCTTGCTTTCATCAATTATATCTTTTCTTTGAAGACTAAAAACTGCAAAACTTTCTATATTTCAAGTCATATCTAACGTAAGTGCTGCCTATTTAAACATGTTAGTATAATGGAAAAAAACATATTATTTTATCTATATAAAGAAAAGAGAATTTGTGATTACGAATTGTAAAACATAAGTCATTAAAAAATATTTAACACAAAATTTAATGTTGTAACATAGGTATTTTTTAAAGAATTAAGTATTTTATTTTATTTGGTATCATGTTATTTAGTGAATGTAATTTATAATATTTATATGGAATACTTAATAAATTAATGAAAATTATTTGTCCTTTTACGTTTTCTTGAAAAATATTCACTAACTAATTTATAGGCAAAAGGTGTACAACACATTAATATTATGTAGTTCTGTTCAAAAATGTTGATACCCATTTCGACTTACAATAAAGTATAACTAACAGTTTTGTCAAATATTATTAAAATATATAGAGAAATGTCTAAGATACTGTAGGTACCAAGAAAGCCTATGATATTTTGCATATAGGTACAGGCAAATCGTTTTAAAGAGCGAACGTCTGAATGTTTTTGTACATACCATTAGTGATCCAAAGAGTGTACAACTAATTTGGAACACCCATCCGTATTCTCGTCTTACCCCGCAATAGTCCTACGATACAAGTACACCACTATACAAGCAAGAACCTCTTTAAAATGATTTCTCTCTACTATGTACTTTTGATTTTGTAGTAAATTCCTGAGTGTATCTATGTTTATCGTTAAAACAGCTTTGCGAGACGGGTATGGGTACCCCACCACTGGATTCATTCATTGAATCACCAATACTTCTGCCATAGGTTACCCCGAGCGGTTCGCTATGGCAGGCGACTTAGCAGGGGTGCCCGGGTTCATGTGGTGAAGTTTGTCCAGGTCTAGGAGGCGGATGCGTTTGACAACTAGCTGAGTGGTGAGCCGGATCGGGAGAGGAGGTTGAGGGAGACCCTTTTACTTTTCCAGCCAGACTCTCTCGACCCACCACCTTGTACTGCAGCGGGAGGAATGTTCATCACTCTTGGACATACTGTTCTCCAGATTCCTACCAACCCCTCATATCTTTTGCCTTCCTCGAACTTCTACTCTTTAAAGACTCTCCACACAGTATCCCCCGATGATAGTAAAGTTAATATTGGAAAGTAGATTTAGAAAACGAAAATTTTTCATCAAATATCTTATGTTTCATAATTCTTTTGATAGATTATACATGAAGGACAAAATTTAAAAACATATTTGTGGTGTATTTCTCAAAGTGTTTGAAAACGAAAACTTTGCTCCTGGATGTGAATGGGATGAAGGACAATAATACCATATCATAGATACGTAAATGGAGGGAGATAGCAGGAACCCAGGTAGGAGTGGATGCATTTACTTGAAGCAGACCGAACCCTCTAAAGGTTTTGGAGTCGAAGCGATGATTATAATTTGTTTTTATTTTTGAGGTAATTAAAACACTTTCATAATAAAAAATCTTTATTTACACAATGCCATTAAAGTGCATAATTAATTTTGTACAGATAAGTAGTTAAACGATGATATTTTAAGCAGTTCTATAAATTCGACAATAATTATTTTACATGGTGTATACATGCAGGAGCATTAATATATATAGCATTTGTCTATAATTATATTTATTTACAAGTCTTTAATTATTCAAGAATTTTCATGCAAAACCAAAATGATGATGGTCTATTATTATGTCTTATCATTATTGTTTCTTTGGGAAGAAGATCACAACCTTCAGTATGGGGTGAACATACTGTTTATTAAAATAAAACATAACATTATGACTAGATGAGCACACGATGATGTGACTGCTGATATGTTTGATGCTGTTTTTCTGGGGGACCAGTCGATCAGGCTAACAGTACTGCCAACGTCTGAAAACAAACACAAAAGGTATTATTTATAATATTTAGGTGAGCACATAACCTGCTCAATAATAATATACATAGATAACCCCTGAATTGCTTCCCTTTATTGAATAATTGATTGCTCAAAAGCGGTGAACTATACATTACATCGGTGACCGGATAAATTAACACATGTTTGAATCGGCACACTTTTTAAAAGTGAAAAAGTCATTAAAAGTATGAAAAAATAACTTGTCCGATAACCTAATCTTACCTAACCTAATAAATATGTATTCTTTAAAAAATAATTTTATTGTTAGATAAAAAAACTTAATTTAAAAAATAATAATAATTAATTAGGTTACGTGAGATGATGTTTTCGGAATAACTTTTTTTTTCGTAATTTAATGAATTTATATCACTTTTAAAAAGTTCATAAGTACATGTGTTAATTTATCAGGAAACCGTTATATCAGGGGCGGATTTAAGGTGATGGGGTTCTCATTGGCCATAAAGGGGTCTCGTGGTTTGGGACAGGCCCTTTAAGGATAGTCTCATTATAATAATAATAATAATAATGTTTTATTTCAGCAGAACAAAGCGGTGAGTGCAATACTCTGTCTGCCATATAAAAAGAATACAAATGTATGTTCCGTTTTTAAGTAAGTATTTGCGACAGTTGGTATTCTAAAATTCCTCCACTGCTTTTATGCTTGTGGATTTAGAAGTGAATTCGATCCCTTATCCCAATGGCGAGAAATTTCTTAATTTTTCAAGACCCTTTACAATCTTACTAAAAATTAAAACAAAAACCACCATAATTCTTTTGGTTATGAGTTACCCTTATTACAAACTTTATGTTGATTTGTACATTGCTATGTTAAAAGGAAATACAAACTAGGTACCTATAAAATATGTTTGTTATTACCCTTTATCCTCTTCGTTGTGCGAATTGTGGTAATATTTCTGTAATCAGAAACTGATGTTGGTTTGATTCCAATTGTGTTGTGTCTACTTTTGACGAGCTTTTTATTAACTGAAATCACAACAAAAAGTACAACAATACATTTCTAGGAAATGGATATAATAAAATAATTCTCAATCCGCAAAATTACAAATAAAATCATAATGAATATCCTGTACACACCCACATTATATTTTAAGGACAAATAATTCTTCGAAGAAAAGGAAACCTTTTGTTTAGTATTTATTTGTGGGCGCAAAATTTTAGGAGATGAAATAAACAAAGGGAAGACTTCATAGGTGTAGTTGAGATGAAAATGTTGTCTCTAAAATATATTAAATATCACTTTGGGAAATTACAGGGTGGAGGGTGTGATATGATCACTAACATCTTTCTCAGTACTTTTTAATTTCGCACAGATTTGAGACTGAAAATGATAATTTCAGAATTCTGAATATTATGTAAATACTCGTATTTTGGAGAATTGAATAAAAAAATGTTATGAGCTTTTAGCATAACACTATTGTAGTTTTAGTGGACACAGTTCTCGATTTACCTCGTCTATTCTAATATTCGGTCAAACAAAAACAAATGCAAGGGCCGTTCAAGTGTTCAGTGTTCAGGGAGAGATTGGGTCTGCGATGGACCCAGCCACCTAAATAACACAAGATAAGGCGTCTTGTTTTACGAAGCAACCCTACTCCGAAAAGGGGCTGAAAATGATGATGGTGATAGGTTTATATTATAAGAAATTAAGCCGAGAATTATTGAATTCTTTATGTACCTTTAGTAACAGTTGTCGTAGACATTGTAGTTGTTGATGTTGTGGTGGTAGTAGTGACGATTATTCCTAAAAATTAAACGTTTATTAAAAAAAGTTTCGCTGGAAACGTTTTTTCTTTCTTTTCGTCTGGTCTCAGCATTGATATAATTATTGGTCAGAGGGACCAAGACTTATTATTTTCATATATTTTTTTAGTAAAATTCTATCGATTTTCTCAAATTTGAAACAGCTAACGGGGAGAGGGACGTCGGAGAGTTATTATTTATTAATTCAAAATAATGATAGTATTATTACGCAATACGATAAATATAATGGTTTTAAATGGGAAAATATTTATTAAATATTTTATAAAATTTACATAGGCTTAGCATTTATCAAAATCCAATCAGAAATATTACTTTTTTCTGACCGTTCCATTGTATGTTTTACAAAATATTTAAAATACGAATATGATTTTTAAAGTGGAGAAAAGTATGTTTAATAATGTGTCATTGCGTTTTTGTAAATATTTTTTTTTATTTTTTTATTTGAAATGCGGATTACAAATTTTTGGTTACGTTTATTTACAAAAACGAAACGACAAATTATTAAACATACTTTTCTCCACTTTAAAAATCATATTCGTATTTTAAATATTTTGTAAAACATACAATGGAACGGTCAGAAAAAATAAATATTTCTGATTAGATTTTGATAAATACTAAGCCTACGTAAATTTATAAAATATTTAAAAAATATTTTTCTATTTAAAAACATTATGTTTATCGTATTGCGTAAAAATACTATCATTATTTTGAATTAATAAATAATAACTCTCCGACGTCCCTCTCCCCGTGATTATTAAGAACATTTGAAATATGATCGCGTGTATATAAATATTTTTGAAAAAACTGCTTTTAGCGCGTGATACTATTAAATATAGAGATGAATTGTTTGTTGGCGGGTTATGAAATGAAATTAATTGTTATTGCAGGTTTAAAGTTGAATTCATCAAAGAAACTTACGAAAATAATGTACATGTTAAAATAAAATATTTCATTTTTATAAGTTTCACGAAATAATTTGTAAATACCACAAAGAACAAGTTTTTACAATTTTTTCTAATCACTTCGATCCACTGAAAAGATAATCCGGGAGAGGTGCAATCTATAACGATTTTAATGAAAACCGATGGCAAATTACGTGAGACATCTGCTTAAGAAAGAATATCGATAGCAGGAAAAAAATGAGGTACTTCGGAACCACGGACATGCCCACAATACCGTTCTTCTGTCAGTTTAGGCATCTCTTCAGCGCTTTAAACTTCCCAGTTCAAAACCACGGACATGCCCACAATACCCTTCTTCTGTCAGTTTAGGCATCTCGTCAGCGCTTTAAACTTCCCAGTTCAAAACATTTCTAGTTAAAGTTTTCACATCGCTAAGCAGAGTGAATCATGTATTTCCACCAAAGTCGATAAAAGAAAAATATTTTTCATGCATCTAATTTTTTTTAATGATATGTACTATTTATTTTCTTACCATAAAGTTTGATGGATCCATCCGTGTCACCGAGTGAATTCTTTGATATACATTTGTACATTCCTAAATCGTTTTGATTGACTTCCTTTATTTCTAATACCATCACTAACTTATATCCATTCTCCTTGGTAGACGTTTGATATTTCTCATCTGAAAGTAAAAGAAAACTTTTATTAAAAACGTATTACATAAACCGTTATTTTATACAAGGGGAATTCGTATTACATCAGCGAGTTTCTAATAAAAACGTCGTTGAATTGATTGATAAAAGAGGGAAGATCCTTAGAAAATTTTCTAATTAGATCATGGAGTTTAAAAAAAAAATATTAATTCAATCACTCAGTTACTGAAGTGCAGAGAAAGGGATGGAGAGTTTATATTTTGATGTTGTTGTAGTCATTTTTTGAAAAAAAATGGTTGTGAGATGGGACAAAGAAAAGATGCTATGTTGAAAGGAGTGATCCAATTTTCGACAAAGCTTGACAGAAAATTGGATATATATATGATAAGAATGGGATAACCAAAGAAAATGTGATCTGAAATTCTTACGACAAGGTCACTATTTGTACAATTCCGGGAGTCAAAAACATGATGGGAAAGTGAGAAGGGATGTAGCAATGTTCAATTTTCATGCAAATAATAAGAGGAAAAGAAAACAGTGTGGGAAATGGTGGAACCATAGCCTTGGTCGGTATACGAGAGAATCTGGGGCCTACGTGATTGTTGCACCTAAGAAAGAAAAACATATAATTTAAGGTGTTTTATGAACGTCCTATTGTATTAATAAATTCATATTCAACAGCACTTTATGACAAATTAGGTACCTACTCTTGTAATGTCGTAATATCATGTACACGAATAAAATAAATATTGAACTTTTTCCAATGTCCAAAAAATAATATAAATTTTTAATTAATACCTATTTAATTTTGCACATAAACGGTACTATACAAATAATCCCAATACTTATAACTATATTAATACTCGTAACCTTACTTATGTGCATTAGTAGTATATAACATATGAATGTAAATATGAAACACATATAAAATACCAGGGTAAAATGTAACTGGGAATTTTGTCGCAGACATCCAAGGCGAACTCTAAGGATATTACCCTGATGTGTACCTATTATAACATAATAAAATAGTTTAAAGACACAACAAAAATGTACCTAGCTACCCGTAGTTCATGTAACTACAGGACAAAAACTGCCGTAAAATTCATTTTAGCAAATAAGACGGAAATCACAGGGGAAAAAACAAAACCAGAAATAACCGTCTGTTTAAATAAAAGCTGACATGAATGATTTCATATAATTTTTTTAATAAATTCATAGATTCAGTAAATAAACACAATGTAGTCCTTCCAGAGGGTAATAAACCAACTCGAAAGTAGTTTTAAAAACATAATAGTAAACATTACCGTCAGCAATAAAACAAATTTCAAATCATTAATAAAAATAACATTAGAAAGAAGGGGAACTCACTCCTGACATCAATGCTATATATACCATAGATTTAGTTTTAATTGTATCAGTCTGACGATGCCCGTGATAGGGTGAAACCGGTCCGGTCGAAAATAAATAAGTGGAAAAAGGTTACAAAGGTTTTTTAATAAAACAATCATTTTTATCCCAATACTATATTATCCACAATTACCAACAGAGGTTTCCGTGTAATATGAATGCTAATTATTGGATACCAAAATGAAACGATAATAATCCAAGGCTACCGATAGTAGCCACCCTAATAACCAAATAACTTTTTTTTTAAATTATAATTAAAAAGAAATTTGTTTACATCACTGTTTTTGAAACATTTAGATAAATATACATATACGAGATATATATATTTTAAATATATATACACGAGTATATTAAAAACAGTTGTGTAAACAAAGTTCTTCTTATTAAGTAAACCGCCACTACTTTTACAATGGCGCCACTTACTTTTACTTTTTATTATATAAATTGAATATATTTTAATTCAATAACAATAATACACTTCTCTTTTAAGCAATGCTTATGTAGAGAACCGGAGTGTACATAGTGCGTTTACATAATAATGTTTCTCGAGAGTATTACAAGTCTCTGCATTTGTTTTTTATACATATCTACAGTTTTATTCCGAGCTTGATGAAATTTTCCACATTGACCTTCAAAACAAGAGAAAGGTCTCTGTCTAAATAAGATTTCGAAAAACTACCCCCAACCTCATCTCACTTTCCCATGATGAAATTTTACACAGTAGATGTGCAAAATAATATGAAATTTATTGGGTAGGGATAGAAGTAGGGGTAGGGTAATACATCACATCCTCAAAACATTATTCTAAAGCATCCATAACCCCGGGCAACGCCTGGCAATTCAGCTAGTATTATAATAAAGTTGAATAGATTCACAGCATCGCTTAGGTATATATTTTTAGTATGTATTTCACAAAGAAAGATAAAGGGCAAGGAAAACTTGATAGCTCAATATGTAATTGATAAGGTGAAAATTGTCGCGTCGACCCAGATATTCTAGACATACAAAGCTCTGCAAATTTTATAACGCCAGAGCTAGTAGTTCGAGATTATTCGGCTTCAGAAACAAACGCGAATATTTTCTGCTTTATAGCTGAGATAACAAACCGTGTGGATAATGATGGGAATAATATTGACAACTAAGTAGGTAGGAACTATAGAATTTGAAATAAATAATCTGAATTTTTATAATGAATACTTACTATTTGCTATAACTTCTCCCCTTTCTCTTGCCCAGTAGTTGATGGATCTGGGGGCTGCCTCAGAATGACACTCCAGGGAGACTGAATCCCCATAGATGGCACCAACCAACTGGTTTTGAATCCAGATCATAGGGGGAACTGGAATCAGACGTAACCCAAATAAACAGAGTGTCAAGGGATGGGGGTTAACATGACATGTTGCCACAACGAATGCTTTAGTTCAGATGTGTATTCGGAAAATTCGATCTTTTCCGTATTTTATTTTTGTCTTTCACCATTGTAAAAGCGCTCTATTTTTGTGTATTTATTTTTTGCTTATTCAATTTCGTAGTACAGTTTAAAATGAAAACGGTTTAACAATACGAGTAAAGACAATAAATGCTGACTGGAATTTTTTTTCATTATATACCAGTTTGAGTATTTAGCTGGTTAGTAGTAAAGTGGTCCAAAGCGTAAGGTTCCCAAAAAGGCTTATAATGATGGAATAAGGAGAAAATTAAATATTATCAGGTTATTTTTTGTAACTTGTAATGTTCGTCTTTATTTTTTAATAAAAAAACTAGTTAATTTATAAGCAGAGCATTGAAGTAAATTATGAAAGAAAACAGATAGACGTCAAAAATAAGAACCAAAAACAAGGGCGTGAAGTTTAAAGAGTCTGTAAACGTATGCATGTCCAAGAAATGAAAAATGAAGGTTTTATCAATTAATTAAATTTTATTTAATAAATTTATAGAAACATATTTTCTTTCTTCGTTTCTTGATGCTTAGGTACACAACTTCAATGACCAGCGTCAATGAACTGCACAACCCTAGATTTTTTTTTTAATATAATATGGAAAACATACTTGTAATACACTATAAGTGAGTTTTTAATTTCACGTATAATGTCACACCCCCAAGTTATTGCTACCTTCGATAAAAGTATTTTTTTTAAATAAATTGTGTTCAAGTTTAATCTGTAAAACTCCATTTTATTTAAAGTTTTTTTTTAAATATTACAATAACTATTATTATTTCATTTTAAAAATGACGTTAGAACATTTTAAACAAATAAATAAATTGTTTTTAAAATTAAGTAATGACAGTTTTTATAAAATTTATGAATACTTAAAAACTTTTTTTAAGTTATTGCAAAATACGATTACCACCAAGTAGAGTTGTGATGTGAATGCTGTTTACTATACGCGAATAAAAATAAAATAACTAATGTAGTTTCGTTAGGATTTATTGTTTGGTATGTTGAAAAAATATGTTCTTTTTTTAAGTTTTTGCATACTGGCAGGCGAAATGCACTGTAAGGAATTAAAAATATTTACGGCGATCTGTCAATGAGCATTAAATATTAAAGAGATTTTTAAAAAATTATGAAATACAAATATCCCGGATATGAATAATCTGACCATATTTAAAAATCTCTTATTACCATCATCACAAACGGAAGATGTTGCTTGTGCAATGATGGAGGACTTAACCAGCCGAGAAACTGAAGTCACGACGTCTGGGTGGGAACCCCATGAATTTTCTAACTTTGCCGCTGACCGGTCAGATAGCAATACATTTTAAATTAGCTCTTTCCCTCCTGCCATTTAGAGATATGACAAAATGGTAATAATTAATTACTTATATTGGATGAAACCTTAGTGCGGGGGTCATATTGGATACATAAACAACAAGAGTGGTTTATTTATTTTTTGCGCTTGTTCAAGTTAGCTTTTCGCATAGTTCGATATCGTGCATGTCAATATCACTCGCTAGTTAGAACGTGCGATATTGTACGTAATTTATTTAAAGCTGTTAATTAAATATTTGACACCAAAGTCTTAGAAAGAACAAATAAACGTTTTTTTCTAGGAATTATGTTTTATGATTCACCTTCCTGGAAAATATACTATTATGGAAGCAATCTATTTCAAATTTGATACAAAATTTACAACTAGGGCTGTAATAATGAATTTTATAATATCCATATTACTTGAACAGGTATTTCAGTACTTTTTTATTTTTTATTTTACGCCCATGCCCAGTGGCATACAGGAGTCTTGTAGTGGAGGGGTGTCAATCTGTTAATCAAATCGGTACAGTAAACAAGAGAATTAGAATGGGGTATGAATCAGTAATTGAAATTGCAGCATTGTGTTAGATAATTTTTAGGTGTTGTGCTACCCCCTCCCTGAACCAATGAGTCCGGCATCGGGGAAGATTTTTATTTATTTATAAATCAATTTATAAATAATAATTGTATAATTTATTCAAATGATTGGTAACTTTGTGGCGTCATTATTAATTAAGTAATTAAAAATGTACTTTGTTAAGACCACTTTTATAAAAATAAATAAATATTTCTACATGTTTCGATAGCAATGCTATCATCCTCAGGATATATATTCATATATTCCTGAGGATGATAGCATTGCTATCGAAACATGTAAAAATATTTATTCATTTTTATAAAAGTGGTGTAAGCAAAGTACATTTTTAATTTTTTAATTAATAATTGTATTCTTAATTTCTTTAAACGATTGGTATTCACTTTGCAGCGTCATCAATATATATTATGAAAGAAAGTAAAAAAAAACGAGTCCCGGTACGGTCAAGGGAGTTATATGGTGTGGTAGATCTCTATCCCCCCTACAGGATGAGGGTTCCCATTTTTATCTAAAGGGCGTTCTTTTGAAGATATAAGGGCTGGAAGTTTCGCCCTCTAGAAATTTCAAGAACAGTCTTCGGGAAAGTTCTAGAAGGTTCGATAAAGCTGTAGAAAGTTCTGGAAGGAGTGGAACGAGTATGTCAACTTATATGTACTTTTCTTAGCGGTGAGTCTAGAAGGTTCTGGATGGTTCGCAAATGCTTTAGAAAATTGTGGAAGGAGAGAGTTCTAGAAGCTTTCAGAAATAAGTGGCGGTGTCTGTCGGCGAGTCTAGAAGGTTCCGGGAAGTTCTCGAAGGTTCGATAAAACTGTAGAAAGTTCTGGAAGGAGTGGTGGAGTATGTTGGTGAGCCAAGAAGGTTCCAGAATGTTCTGGATGGTTAGGAATGCTCTAGGAAGTTATGGAAGGAGAAAGTTCTGGAAGCTTTCTGAAACGATTGGCGGAGTGTGGCGGTGAGTCTAAAAGGTTCTGAAAAGTTTTAAAAGGTTCAATAATCTTAATTTTAATCAATATAGATATATTATAAAAATATAGTATTCGCGGGCATTCCACAACATTCCAGAATATCCCGGAACATTCTGGAATGTTGTGGAATGTTCGGGAATAGGGAATCAAGAACATCATTGTGGAACATTTCAGAACACTTTCGAATGTTGTCCTGAGCGAAGCCGGGTACCCCGGCTAGTTTTTAATAAATGAATTAAAAAATATACCTAGTATTTACCACTTTATAAATATACATGGACGTCTACATGTTTCGAAAGTGATGCTTTCATCGTCAGGAATATATGAATACATTTATTTATTTATTTGATTACACTCCCATCTGGACTTTTACATGGGTTTTAGAACACAATTTATTTATTAATATCTATATAGTATACAGTATCATTTTACGTAATATGTTTTTTTTTTAAGTATAATAAAGGTACTTTATATAGTGTTTTATAATGTTTAGTGTAAAGTAGGTTTGAAGAGATGATACTGTGAATGGTGTGTTATATGTGTCGTGACCACCTCACTAGGAGAGCCTGTGCTGAGGTGTTCACGAGGATGTGTTAAATGTGGTACAAGTATTGATGTGCATTGATTAGTTTTGTTTTAATATTTTAGTTTTGCTAAATAAATGTAAATTAGATATAGAATTTGAAGAGTAATACATTTTTTGTTTTTGTTTTGGTTACAGTAAGCAAATCCTTGAAAACATTATAAACATATACTTTCGACTAAGTTTGATAATATTAAAGTATATTGCACGGAAAAAGAGAGAAGGGACTATCAAGTAAGTACAGTATTTTATGTATTAGGTTATGTTTCGTTTGGTTTTATGATGTTTTGAATAATATGAATAGCTTGTTTTTTGATCCAGGCTGTGACATATTTTTTGAGATTAATTGTAGATATTATATTTAGAGTTAGTAGTTGTTTCAGAGTGGTGGGCATGCAATTATGGAGTTTGATTGCTTAATACTTGTATTTTTGTCCGTGTGAAGTGTGTGCTATCGGGATATTCAGGGTTTTATTTGTTGATGATCTGGTTTTTATTGTGGTTTGACGTTGCATTGGAATATGAAGTTTGTGTTGGACGAGGTGTAATAATAAAGATTTGACATATACTTGTCTTATTGTCATGACGTCGAGTGTTTTGAATATTTCAGCATAGTGATATTTAATTGATGATATTTGAAGGATGAGTTTAATTGTCGCCTTTTGGATTTTTCTAATGGGTCTAATGCTTTGTTCGATGCGATTCCCCAAGTCAGTATGCCATATGTGATAGTATAAAGAGCTATCAAAATTATAAGCACACGCAGACGCTTACTAATTATATAACATACAGACTAAAGCAGGCAGTAGGGTTATTAATTTTCTCAGTTTTAGGTTAAAGTAATTGTGTGTATTATTTTGAAAATACAGGAAATATTCTTATCTGCGTTTGAAAGCGTTAAAAATTAATTATTAATAACACAGTTAGGAATTCAGTTATTGTGGGTGTTCCGATTAATTCTAGCTTTCCATTTATTTGTTAATTTCCAAGGGTTGTATGAGAATTGTGGCGGAGCTTCTGGATGCCACAGAATAAAACCAACCACTGTAATGTGTTGAGTATGACCTAGGTCCCGATCCCAATGGCCGACATATTTATTATTGTCTGTTTCACAGGCGAATTCTCAAATATTAATGTTCATTTTAGTATCTAAAAGCTGTTTATTTTTTGTGTTTTATCATTCAACAAGTAAAATTAACCGTGAAAGGCTCTAGCCGTGAATTATATAAATAAATTATTTGCTTGTAAAGTCAGTTAGGTCGGCCTTCTCAGGGTACTTTTAAAATCATTTGTTAGTCAAATTTGAAACTTGTTTCCGATTGCTAACAAAAGCATTAACTTAGGTAGTCAAAGAAAAAATACTCCTTTTTGGAAGTATTTTATAAAAAAAGTATAAAGTAAGATTGCGAGATATTTATCCGTGGAAATAATGTTTATCGTGGTAACGTATCTTTAGTTGCAAACGCAAGAAAAAAAAACTATTCAATGGTGATGTTTACTGAAATTTACACAGCTTTCTCTTTTTCAATTTTTATGTCGACGCAACTATTTTCAGCTCTCAACGTAATCGTCATAGAAAGCGAAATATAAATAAAACTCTAAAAAATAAGACATAATACTGTACTGTTTTGCTTCATATCATTACTTACATTTTGAGAGAAAAAAAAATGAGAGGAAAGTGTTGCAAGGTCGAAGCCAGGTAGTAGACATAGTTATAAAATTATTGATTATTAATTGATCACTTTAAAAATACCCCAAATAGTTCTAACTCCCCCGAGGTTTCCCCTTTTAAACCTCGATTTTACATGTCTAAATTATTTTGTACGTTTTCGAATCGTTCACAGGTTGTTTTCTTATTTTTTCCATCCTTTTTCATAGTACCTATGTAGTATATAGGTTGTTGAGATAACGCCTTTCTTGTCCAGCTCATCTCGTCACAATAATATCCCCAGTCAGCGCGGATCACACTGGGATCTTGTGGCAATGAACCAGATAATAATAGATATGACAAAGGATTAATTATAGTGTCTCCGGACGAACGGCATCTCCCTGGAAACTTGCCTTGTTACTTGTTAGACAACTCTGTACCCATAACCCACCTAATTGTTTATCGGTAACCATTGAATTACAAATATAAACGAAGTGAAGAGTTATTTTGGAAAAGAGGGGTTCACATACCTGTTTTCTCTCTTAGTAATAATATTTTGATAATTTTGTAATGTTGATTGTGAAACGTTCCCTCAAAAGCGTTAAACAAAGCAAACATATTTTATCCTTTCCGTCTGCTACCGCGTGAATATCTTCAACATATAGATTCATTTTCTATCATTAAGAAAGCCCTCGATTAATAAAACCAGAGATAGCGTATTATATTGTTTAGGTGTGTTGTAAATGTAGGTAACTATATATGAGTACATAGTTTATTTATTTTTTATTGAAATTGAAAACATTTTAGAAGCTGGGGACATACGAAGAAGATATGGCACGATCAATGAATCAAATCTTGGGTCGGGCCATGTCAGAAGTCGGAATAACAGAAGAGAATGTATGAGAAGTTGTATGAAAGTAAATGAAGCAAGAAGTGTGTTCCAAGATCGAGTTGTGTGGCGGTCCGTCCTCTCTGACTACCCCTGTGGGGAAACGGCGTGATGGTTAGTTGGTTAGTTAGTTAGAAAACATTTTAAAAATCAAAATACAGTACTACAAAATATCCCTTTTAATCAATGCTTTTGTAGAGAAGTTGAGCGTACATTTGCGATTACACGTTTACATAACGTTGTATACTGGTTTTACATGAAAATGATGATTGAGGATTTGACATGATAATGTTATTGAGTTAGTTGTTTACATAATGGGAAAAAGAGAGTACATAGCGAAAGTTTTGAATCTGAGGTTCTATTGTAAGGAGTCATGGTATTATATTTAAGTAACTGTTTTAAATTTTGTTATACATGTTGTTATTTGTAAAGTCCTGCTGCATACAGTTATTTACACGAGTTGCTGCTATTCCACCTTTCAAAGGCATTGTCAAACTGACAGAAAATGTTGAAAATTCGAAATTGGTTTAAATCACTGTTTGATTTATTCCGTTCTTAGCATATCCTATATTACCACTAAGGAGAAAACCGCGTGACTCTTTCTTTCCCTAGAGCTTCGATTAAGTGAACTTCAATGCACGACCGGATACCATTTTATACGGCATTGTCTCTAACTCCGCGGATTCTGATAAAGTTAGTAGCAATTTCAAGTGCCTGTGAATACTTAGGAGGTATATCTCCTTATCACCCAGACAATTCCAATAAGTCTCTCATCGGAAGCCAACGAATGAACATATTGCCAATATTTATCATGATAAAATAAATATTTGTTTAACTTGTTTGATATATTTGGAAAAAAAAACATCCTGTGGATGTTTTCTGAGCGTAAAAACGATATCCTTGTATTATTAAATACGTATTTGTACGAAACCTTTGCTTACCGTATTTAATATGGATATTTGCTACATATGTTTCAGTCGGTTGGTGGGTAGAAGATACACACGATATTAGAAGGCATTAATTAATATTTTCAATTACGAAAAGCTGGATTTTTCCTTGGGTTTTTGTGAGCAATATATGAAACGAATCAATTCCAAGAAAAACGTGCGAAAATCTCGCTGTGGGTTGTTATTATTTATCGTAACCATATTTATTTTGTTGGGAAAAGTGCGCCTTGCTGGGAAATTTAATTTAAATCAAAAAAAATATAATACAAACGTACTAATTTGTTTTGAAACGCTTCAAATCAATATAATAATCTCGACCGGTTTCGGAAGTACCCTAAATTAAAAAATTAAAGTGTTTTTTTTTAATCCCAACTGTTCGCGAATAACGCAACACTTCATGTTATTTTATTTTAAGTGAGTTGTATTGGTTGGTCTATAATATATGCATTTAATCCCTAAACTTATTACTCTTTCTGTGACATAAGCGTGTTTACACGCTCTAGGTAGCATTGCTCAGGAGGCCGGCCATACAAAATTAGCGCGTTAACACGCTGTTCTAATTGACGATCTTTGACAATGGACATTTTGTTGTGTTTTTCTGGGTGAACGGCGACACAATCGACATACAATGTACACATTTGGGAAGTATTCAATATGTATTTTTAATATATTTCAGAAAAGGATTACTTTTTTTTTTGTTAAAAAAATCGCGGCTCGTCGGTACATCCACGCCAAATAACTTACGGTAGTTAAAGGGTTAAAAAAAGGTCAAAAAGTCTATGTTAGCTGAGAGTGGTGATTTCGCTTTATCCATGTTATCCCTTATGTTGTAATCAATGTTGACATCTTATGTATGCTCGATATTATCATTATTATTTACTTATTATTACTTACTTATTACTACTTACTTATTACTATTTACTTATTATTACTTACTTATTACTATTTTCATATTATTATTTTTTTACCTACATGTTATTATTTACTTATTACTTTTTACATGATTTTATTTATTATTATTTTTATTTTTTTACCTACCTATCTATTATTATTTACTTATTATATTATTACTATTTTCATAATTTTATTAAATTATTATTATTTATTGTTTCACTAAAATTGTAAAGCCGTTCGTCTCAACACAGTACTGTCCTAGTGCGATGAGTGGCTAATGCTTTTGTTTTGTTTTTAAATTTTAGAACAAATAAATAATTCTAATTGTTTTCTTCCTTCTTATTAGACGTTTAGGTGTGAAATGTTTCAGCTAAAATGGTATGTGGTAAATAAGTCATTAATTTGATGTCTTCCTGGAAGATATGGGATGATCAAGTGAATTTCAATACTTGAGTCCGGTCATGTCAAGAGTCGGAATAACAATGGTGTATTGTATGAATGCTGATAAAACAAATATTATAGATAGAGCAGCGTGGCGTTTCAACTGCTTTGCCTACCCATTGTTTGAGATTTATTTACCAAAGCTCTGAAAAGTCTTACGCTGAAGATGGACGACTCGAATTTTACAGTTTAAAATAAACAAAATTTGATTTGGTCATGTTTCATGCCAATAATAAATATTTAACTTCAACCGAAAGTTATTATGATAACGATAATTTTGAAATGAAAGTTTTTGAAAAGATTTAAACAGACGTCCCAAATTAAAATTTCCTATCCAGATACTATACATAAACGTTTAAAATATTACACCTCCGGGAGTAAAATAAATTCCTACCCTTCCTGAAAGGTTTTAAAGGATCTTTTGTTTTGCGAGGAAAAACAGTAAAACAATCGTCGGCATAATACTCACAGTGTACGTTTAAGGTGACCCTTTTGCTGACCGTGGGTGGGACTCCGTTTGAGGCTATGCAGAGATACGGTCCAGCGTGGAGCCTGCTCACTTTGGATATGCTCAGCTGACCCCCTTCAAAAAAGGGTGCTGAAATTAGAGAAAAAACAAAAAGTTTATTTAATTTTTTTTTAATTATCACACTGAGGTACATTTTACAAGTCCTTACTAAGGGGATAACCACAAGCACTGTAGACCCAGTTTTTCATTGTTGCTTATATGACCGTAGTAATATAACATTATTTGTAAATATTTTGGTAATATATGATAGGGGTGATTCGACCTTCATCATATTTGATGACCCCCATGTAGACCATAAGCGCCATTTTGAATTCTTAACCTAGAAGTATATATGATGTACAGATATAGGTGCCCTATGCCTACATAGAGATATCCATAATTTCCAGTAATAATTATCCCTAATTCCGAGTAATAAATATCCCTAATTCTCAGTAATAAATATCGATATGTTCCTCCCTTTTTATGAGATGCATAATGAAAGCTTAACGTTGGGTTACATTCTGAGGCGGGTTAAGAAATGAGCAGTGCGACGGCATCGATTGGTACATGGGGGTTTTGAAGATGCTCTATCCGCTAACATGGTTCTATCGGTAAGAAATTTCCACGATAAGCCGCCAACTGCTGTGTATGGTATAACAGTAACTCATGTTGATTTTGATCGTGGTCATCATAATAGCGATTGCATGGTTGTATATTTTCTTCTCTCTCAGTACCTATTCTGTATTTATAGGATGGAAGAATAATGCGTGGTAAATTTATATGGAAGTTATTAGATATCGTTTGTTACTTTTTGTCATTTAGAAAATCTTTTGGGTTGCCATTCAACATACTTAAATACAATTTTTTCAATATTATTATTTGACCGGTCAGTGCCTGAGTTGGCATCGCATCTGGATCCCACCCAGGCGTTGTGAGTTCAATTCCTAGGCTGGCTAAGGCCTCCATCATGACACAGATAATACCTTCCGCTTACTGTGATGGTAGTAGGAGATTTTAAAATATTATCAAGTTATTCGTAACCTGGGAATGTTTATCTTTCTTTAAAAATAAAAAAAAAGTTTTTTAAGGCTGTCGCTTAACTCAAAAAATAAATTAAAATGAAATTTAATTTGTACGATGAATCTGATCTACATAAAGTACGATATGCGGTGAATCTAGGTATGCACTAAATCATTTTACAACCGTTAACATCGTATTCATTAAAACATAAAAAAAACTAAATACATAATTTTTACTCCGTAACTTGCTCTCTTTATCACGGAAATGTTAATATTGTCTAAATATCTTAGTATATTAGTTCATTTTCCAGATAAGGACTATAGAACCAACAGCTATCGTTTAAATTGTCTGTATATTATAATACGGACCCCAACTAATCTTATCTTCTGGAGAAGGGTAGGAACAAGAACACTCTTATGATAAATAAACCTAGCTTACCTAGAAAATAAAAAAAAGGTTGAGGGTCCGCGCGGTTGCAAAGTATTACTATGTATATTTTATAGGTATAAAATCTAACTACGAATAAAAAAATTTCGAAGTATTTCTACAAGTGAAAATTATTATCCACTATTATTTGTAATTTTTAAAAGAAGACTTTTTTTAAAGAGAATACGCGAGCGATATAGTTGAATAAATGATGAATTATTTTCCCGAAATCATTTATTTTTCCAAAGCAACCAAAACATAGAAAATTCTCTATGTGACTTCTCAAGAAACACAATAATGATGGACTTAGTAAAGGTTTTCAGTACACAATAAGGCCTGCCCCCTGCAAGTATAAGAAAAGACATAGAATAAGTGGATGATTTAAGAGACTCGCCTTAGCAAGGATTATCGGGATATTTTTACGTCCTTACTATAAAGGGATAACCATAAACAAGAAAACAAATAGGAAAATATTATGTCTTATTTAAGAAGACAAAATAAATACCGCCCCTTGAAACCGTACGCCATTATTATTTTTAAGTATGCACCTAATCACTTACTCGACAATAAAATAACATTTCTTTCGGTATTACTTTTCTTTGATAAAACCAGAAAAAAAAATGTTTTCGCAATAAAACATGCCTTCTGATAAATTTGCTTTTAGAAAAGATTTTTTTTTAAATGTTTTAAAACATATCTTCGTAAGTAATTGAAAGTAAACAAATTAATTCTATTTCATCTTTTTCGGAATAAAGTTTTAAACAATTTAAATGAAATGTTTATTTTAAAATTTTTACAAAAAAAGTACTCCAAAGAAGCGAAGCTAACAGTCCACAATGGAGTGCTGATACCAACCCTGATGTATGGCAGTGAGGCATGGAATTGGCAGAGGAAGGATAAAATTAAACTGAATGCCGTAGAAATGAGATCTCTGAGACGAATGTGTGGTAAAACCATGCAAGATCGTGTGAAAAATATTGAGATTCGTAAAGAATGCAAGGCGTAATGAGTAAGATTAAGAAAGGGATGCTTAAATGGTTTGGGCATGTAGAGTGAATGAACGAAGAAAGGAGTTTAATAAGAATATATGACGCGAATGTGAATGGAAGAAGAAGCCGGGGACGTCCGAGGAAGACATGGCATGATCAAGTGAATAAAATACTTGATTCGGGCCATATCAGAAGTCGGAATAATAGAAGAGAATGTATGAGACGATGTATGAATGTGAATGAAGCAAGAAGTGTATGCCAAGATCGAGTTGTTTGGCGGTCTGTCCTCTCTGTCTATCTCTTCCCTGCGGGGAAACGGCATGATGGTTAGTTAATTAGTTAGATACGAACATAAAATGACAATGAATATCAATTATTATGGCATCTATAAAATTAATTAATTCCTTCTAACTATGAACGGGTACCTACTCCTATGTAGGTATATTATGAATGACGAATATTTAAAAGAATATCATTCTCGATACCTTCGTTATGCTGGCGGATTTAGGCTGATTTTAACAACACTAATGATAGTGGTCATCTCGTCTATCACAATTCACTGTCGATTTTGTACACCGCAAAGGCGTCGATAACATTGTAACCGACGCACTTTCCAGAATTGAAATTTCCTCTTTGAATACCGAAAAAAACATCCACATTTCTTCTACAAAGGACACTTGGTATTTAAAAATCTACAATGGTTGCAAAAACAACCGCAACAGTTTCCAATTTTATTATAAAAGAAGGACAACTATCAGCAATTGCAAACCTCTTCTATCGATCCTTGAAGATCACGCTTGGAAACAGGTTGTTCCTCTTGAAGAGAGAGATTGAAGTTTTTTATAGTGCTTTTTTGAAAATATAACATATTTAAATGCTGATTAAAAATTACATGAATATTAATTAAAATTACAGATAAAGCTATTTCTTTTCTTGGCTTGGATATAATATAATAACTTAGTAATTTTTGCTTAACTTTATTTTAATAATAGATTTTCTTAAAGTATGAGACCTGTACCTGCACATTACATGTCTCAGTCTTGAACACTTTTTATACATGAAATAATTACATTTAATTCATACTAAATAAAATATATTACACTTGCGGTACCTTTCAGAGTGATGGATACTCTCAGTATCGCCCTGGTGAAAGACCACCGTTCAGAATTGAAACGTTATTTGAAATGGATTTAGCCATGTTTGGTAACCAGATCTGAATAGTCAGGTACTTCCCTACCTTCTTCTTCCCCATACCCTTCAGTCTCACAACATACCCTAATTATGGATGACATAGTCTCATTGACTCCGGTTAGCGGGGAGCAGTTGGGACACCTCTGCGATATTCATGTAAAAAAAGTTACTCCGTTAAAAAAGTAACCTAGATAGGTTTCATACGAATAATGAACAATACACGTTACTCAGAAGAAGTACATAAATAGAGGATCTAAATTTGGAAAACATTGTAGAGCTTGACATAGCAGGTGGTCAAAGAGGAAACTAACGAACGGACAATTTTCTCAAACCCATTTATATTTTATTTTTATAAACACATATTCGCCGACAGGACTCGAACCTGCACCCTTCTGATGTCCGGTCAGATGCTCTACCGTTGATTATTGGCGGGTTTGCGATAAGCCGACGTAGCTCAACGGTAGAGCATCTGACCGGACATCAGAAGGGTGCAGGTTCGAGTCCTGTCGGCGACATTTATCTTTGCTCGGAAAGGTTTTTTTCAATTTGGATGAGTGTTTCAGGCTAATAATTATTGTTTATAAAAATAATTGTTAGCCTTTGCGCTATGCACAAAAATCTTGTCTTAAGTTTTTAAGAACTTTAGTTTCTCAATTAACATTTATATTTTGTTTACAAAACGGTGGCGACGACCCGGATTGCAAAAATTCTTTTACCTGTTATAATATTAATAATTTATATATAAATAAAACAAAGATAACAGTGAACAGAACGGGGATTTAGCTAGCTACAAAGTGAAATTGGTGATAAGGTAAGGCGTACATGGTGACTTTTATAACGACAAAAGTTTCGTCACTATTTAAAAATCCATTGCAGTATATGGGGATGTGGGCACGTAGTGACGTGACATTAGGTTGACTTCTTATGAATTTGTAAAGTAATCCATGCACGCCTGGTCTAAAACGAAAAATAATTTTACCTTCTTTCCCTTGTATATTAATATCATGGCAAAGCAAAGGTAAATTAATCTGATACATGTGTGTCCTACCGTGGTCCCCGTATTCGGCCAAATGAGGGAGAACCGAAATTTAATCACAAGTACGAATAGAGTATTAATAAGAGCTTAATCGTGATAATGTCGGATTCTGCGGTCAGGCGACTTTATTCACCGAAGTAGGTACCGATTGACAATACAAAGCAGAAATTGAATACAGTGGAACTTAATATTCTCATTATTCGCATATTCTATGGCAACACCTAGTAACGAATTCGGAGCAATGATAATTGTAATATTTTTAATCATTGAAGATAACATTGAGAAATCCAAATGGAAATATAAAACAGAAAACAAAAGTATAGGTCGTATCTGGGAATCGAAACCATGACCTCTGTCTAACTGGGACAATACTCTAACCACCGAGCTAATGAGCCTATTATTTGGAAGTTACCATTTATTATTATATTCTGAATAAATGAGGGTACCAGTTCTTACCCATTTTTTTGGAAATTCGTGCATTGTTTTTAATTTTTCTAATGTCTTTTAATTTCTCTTTATGGTTCGTTTTTATTTTTAAGGTATGTTCAGCTTTTCAACCTTTATGGAATGCACGCCATATCTAATTTAGTGACATTTAATCATGGGATGATTCACAAATAGAAATACTCTCTGATCCATTATTGAAGGACGGAATATTATTATTGTTTATAGGAATAAATGGGGACACTGGGTTTTGCCCCTTTACAGCACATGGGGTTTCGATGAATCAGTTGATGCACAAAATCAAGGCGTTGTAGGTTTCAATGGCGAAAGTTCTATAGAGAGACACTTTTGGCAAATAAATCATGTAGTTTAAAATAACCATGGGCACAAAAATGATTTAATCATTGAAGAAGATTATTAATATTAACACATCCCAAATGAACCACAAAACTGAAAAAAACAACAGAAAATAAAAACATTTCATTCGCATCTGAGACTCGAACCCAGGACCTCTACCTATCCGGGGTAACCGCTTAACCAACTTAGCTAATGAGACCAGTTCAATTTACGCCATTTACACCGATATCATACTTCAAGTTCAAGACTTGTTAATATTATCCTCCATTTTTTAAATCCCATATTATTGGCTGCTATCCTTATGATGATTGCAAAGTTCATCTCGAACTCAATTGCAATCGGGATAGAGTCTCGGATATACCTACCCGATTTTTATTTATATGAGACATCTATTGTCTTATTTTACAAGTCTGGAAAGAAATATTCAATTTATTTAATTAGTTAATATTATCTTCTTCAATGAATTAATATTACAATGAGGTTTACAAACTTCAATAAGTTATAAAAAATAAATTGAAGAAAAATGATTATTTTGAGAAATTTGAGAAAAAAACTTGCAAGTTTCTTCAAATTGCTATTTAATATATTTTACAAATGTTAAAATGACTTCATTGTACCTATAGTTATCAAAAACAAACTATATTTGATTTGATTTCTTTTAGGAATTTTTATTTTATTATCTTTGACAAACATACAGTTCTTTGAATGAAACAATCTACTATTTTATGTCAGTGTTTGCTTTAAAGAGTGATGCTTATACTATAAATAGTGTGAAAAGGGCGTTTTAGAAGACGATTAAAAAAAATAATCATTAAGTAATAAAATTTCCGGTTTTACACTTTTTTAGTTAGAACTAAATGATGTAACCTGGAAACATGAAAACTTATTTTCTATGCCAATAAAAACACATTTTCCAACACTTAATGTTCTAAAGAAGAAAATCATATTTCGTATAAAGTACTATAAAGAAATGGGGTAAAAGACGTCGACGCAAAAGCTATAAAACTGGGACTTGTTTATTTTATTACAAAAAAAAAAAAAAAAGTTTTGGTTTATTTAATTGCTCAAAAACTATAAGTTCGTTGTTTGTTTTGAAATACTTCCGTTATTACATAAATCCATTCACATAGATATTCCAGTCCGATAAAAAGTCAGTGTGTGGAGCCCGTTAGTCTAGTAATATTAGGTATACGATGATTATAGTAGGAATAAAGAAAAGCAGAATAATAAACGTGATATCAGGTTGCATAATAAGCAGCTATGAAGAAATAGTTTTTTAGCCTTTTTTTGTAAATCTCAGATTTCTTTTGATTCTCAGTATTTTCAATCAACCAATTCGAGACTGATTTGATAAATTTATTTGGAAGGGTTAAAAACGTCCATTTGAATAAGTTGGATACTTGTGAAATTGGATTTCGAATATGCAATAGCACGTTCACAGTAAATATTTATGCAATTTTTGTATTTCTTGAAAATAATCTATAGGTTATAAATAACCTTAAGACTATTCAATTTTTAATTATTAATTATTTTTATTGAGATTTAAAAACCTCATTTTAATATTTAATCATTGTAGATAATAATATTAACATAACCTAAATGAAACATGAAAACAGAAAAAAACGACAGAAAATAAAAAGATATTAATCCGAGACACTGTCTAGTTTGCAATTCTGTTCCTTAGAAACTTTGTAATCATTATAAAGATAGCTGCCAATATCAAGGGATAAAAAATGGAGAATAATATTGACAAATCTTGAATTTGAGATATGAAATCGACGAAGAGGACATAAATTGAACTGGTCTCATTAGCTAAGTTATGCGGTTACCCCGGAAAGGCAGAGGTTCTGAGTTCGTGTCCCAGATGCGACTGAAATCTTTTTATATTCCGTTTTCATGTTTCATTTAGGTTATGTTAATATTATTTTCTACAATGATTAAACCTTAAGACTTATCGTAGGTAAAAAATTTTACCCTACGCATTAGTAAGCTGAAAAAGGGGAATGTCGGTGCACGCTATGGAATATCGAACTCGATCCGTCCGACTGACAGTCATAACAACAGGATTTATGTTTCACAGTTAAACCAAGACAGTGACCACAAACTAACTAAAATGTTTTAATTACAATTACGTGAAAGTTCGAACTTGAAGCAAAAATAATGCACAGATTCGAGTGCTACAAACAGTTAATTTGTACAATCGTGTAGGATTTTGATCGTAAATGTATTTTGATACGATGCGATGGATCCACAAAACTTGTAGTAGATTGGGAAGATATGAGAAGGGATGCATGCACTGCTATCAACAGATTCTCAAATATTGTACAATGCACCAAGAAAAGACTTTCTCTCTTTTTTTTTTCTTTCGTGAAATGCATGGCTTTTTCAATGAACTGCACGCCCCTGGAAGCAAAGTAAAGCACACGAACGTGCTTTAATAGTTTCGCTAGGAGAACGCCAGAAGAGCAATAAAAAATTACCACCATTACAATTGCTACAAAATGTATAAATAAATCTGGTTCTTAGTTGCACACATAAACCACGTAGCAAAGCTTAATTATTTAAGGGTTGGTGATACCTACACCCTGTTGTCTACAACAGAGGTTCTCAACATTTTGTATCTGTGGGACATTCAAGATTAGTTAGAATGTGATGGAAACCAATATTTTTATCAAGAGAAGTGAATATGTACTTTAAAATCCAAAGTATTAATTATTATTAATTATTATTGTTATTATTCATTACTGTAATATGATTAATTTTATATTGTACCCTAGACTTCATGCAGAAGGAAATAATTTGTCAGACATAGTAGATATGTTCAACTGCACGGAATGCAAAAACAGAAATACTATTATTGCATACACCCTCAACAAATAATAATAACATATGAGTCTAGAGTATAAGAATTTGTGAATGTGCTGTGAATTTTGTATATTTGCCTTTGTTGCAAATTATACTCGTATGGTTGTACTTACACGATTTTATTGCTGAATTGGTTTGTTATTATGTTTCATTAATATTTAGTTGTTGTGCTTCGTGAAGGCTATCTATTCTATCTATTTTATTTTATTTGGAAAACCAACAGTTTACAGTAATTATTATGTATGGTAATATATTTAAAAAAAATTACTAATAATAGGTTTTCATTTAAGTATTTAAATTATTCAATTAAAAAAAAGAAAAGTTAGAAGGTTAGCCTATGAAGTTAGGATGATGGGAGGGGCAGGGAAAGGATCTAGTTTATGTAGAGTAATATGTATTGTGTGAATGTTATTTATTGATTTTAGTTTTTAAATTATAAGGGGCGAACTCGCTATATGAAGTGTTAAAAATGTGTGAAGGGAGGTGAATAAAGGTGTTTTGTTTTGAGCTAGTGTTGCATTGAGGTAGGTTTAGTGTGTGGTTCTGTCTGGTTTGTCTGTTAGGCACTCTTAATTAAATTCGTTCAAGTAATACAGGGCAATCTATCACAGAGGTGGCTATTTTTCGTAAAAAACAGTACGTCTGTGGAATTTCTTCGGCTTTCTAGTGACGAAATCCCGAAAACCGCGACCGACTCTTGATGACTCGAGGAGATGAAAGTGGGGACGATAGCCCCGAAAATTGAGGTATCGTAGAAAAAGGTTTTTTAATTTCTCAATCCTTTCTGTGTGTGATAAAAAATATCCAATGCGTACATATGCAAAGTACAACATTTTCTTTGTGTTCACCTTTTTAAAATGTTTGCAGGTTCTGAGTATAGAGCGAAGTATCTTGGAAGCTTTTGAAACCATTGATTCGATATGGCAGTAAAAAAGTAACTTCTGGTCTAACACCACTCCCAAATCCCTGACCTCCGTCATTTTCATCACTCATACGTAGTATGTACTGATGAAATAGTACGTCATATCTATGTACCTACTGTGATGTGTTTTGCACCCGTGTTATTGTAATTTGAATTTTAAAACAAAATATCTAAAAAACAAATTAATGAATAACAATATACGTTCAAAGTACAAAATCATGCAAATTCCTGGGAATAAAATTTGACATCATTTTTTTTAAAAATAAACACATGTTGTTGAAAATATTAAGAGCGGAAAGGATAATTTTGAGTTAATTGCATAAATTTAAAAAAACAAAAAAAAAATTATGTCGTCTTTGGGAGTGCATTGAAGAGTAGTTTGAAACGATCATGAGCACTAAGTAATTCCAATATAATATTATTGCTTTAAATAACAAACATCGTTTCTGAATACGTTTTATTGTAATCGTGTATCGTTATTTGCACAATGGAAAAGACGATCTGGAAAAATGATTAACTAACCATCATAATTTCGAAACGCTCCGGACGAGGCACATATGACATCATAGTTACCGTCCGGAACGTCATCGAACATAGAAATTGAAATCTGATGTGGTTACTTGACGTCATTACGTTAAAATCCCCCGTTTCACTTACCCTTTCAGTTTTGGCGGGTTTTAAATATTTACATTATTTTACTACTGAAAACGAGCTTTAATTTTTCTTACCGACATTAAAGTTAGATGTTTAGTACAACCATCTCCTTAGCCTAGCGGGAATATCCTCATTTCTGAATCCAGAGGTCGCGGGTTTGAAGACCGGTGTGCGCAAATGTTTTATTTGATTTAATTGTATTATTTCTCATGCAAATAAAAAAAATGATTATGAATGTATATTATATTTATAGCATGTTACAGAATATTGGATTCTCTCAAAATCGTCCTGGTAAAATATATTTTTTTATAATAAAAGAGTTCGAAATTAAATTAATACCTAGTGACCCAGACCTAACCAGTGTTTTTTTTCATCCTTCTACCATATCCTTTCTCCTTCCCCAACATACTCCAATTGGGTATGACATAGTTTCATTGGTTCCGGGCAGTTGGGACTTTAGCGCGACTTTCACATAAAATGGGTAAATATTGTTTTTTTTTACATTTCCCGTTAGCAAGTGCACCCACCGTGGCAGTTTTGAGAGCCCCTTTTCCACAGAAACCCCTGAAATGTATGAAATTGTCCAAATTGGAATACGGAAGGAAATGGCATTGGCAACGAGTGTTGAAAACAAGCCCCACATTACTACAGTTCCTGCTCACCCGCCCAGTAAAGTATCAACTTGCCTAGGAAAAATATGCCTTTATGAATTATTCATGCATGTTTACACATATGCGTAACTTTTCCGAAAATTTGGAAATCCACATTTTATTCATGTAAATGTTTTCACGAGTCGGATCACATTGACTTGTTTTGTGGCTTGTTTTAATAATTCATGGCAAATAACCGTTGAAAATAATGCTGCGCTACCATAATTTTGTCATGTTGGACTTCATAAAGTCATGCTTAATTTTACCAAGAGTTTATATTAGAGAATTGTAACAAAATTAATAATTACTTCGGACATTTGGTGGACACAATTTCATAATATTTTGAATACAATATACTCTTATTTTTGTTGTTGTTATAATTAGTATTTGGCTTTTGGAGATAATTTCAACCATTTCGCTAGTATTATGTGTTGTTCTTCTTTGTATGGTGGAGGAGAATTAATGGAGTTGCCAATAGTGGGATGCCGAGGATGTTTAGATAGTCGACGGTATCGGGAGTCACTTGTTTCAGCACATATGTATCATAGGGAAACTAATGAAGGGGACATTTTTATGTGTTCTGTTGTTTGAATATTTCCACATTCACACACTTCGCAATCCTTTAGGCCCCATTTATGCATCAAATACTCACTGCGGCTGTGACCGGATACGATTTAATGAGGTCCACATCTTCCAAGGAAGAGAGAACCCTGGCAATTTAATAGTAGAATCTACAACAAGGGGCTTGTTTCTCACGTCCAAGTTCTGCCACTGAGTTTGCCATGACTCTTTGGGGGAGTGTCGTGATAGAAGCAGTCTTTTGCTTTCCAGTCGGAAGAGTTTTCCTGGACGTCAGGCGTCCGGCTAGGAGGTTTGCAAGTCCACCTTGAAGTGGAATGCTATTATTCACAGCCTTTATTTAAGTGACAGTTTAATAAAAGAAACATTTTCAAATGGCAAAGAAGAACCTTAACATTGTTTTTTGTTAAAATTTACAATTACGTACCTATTGTTTATTTGGTACAATTTTAAATTGAATTTCAATATTAGAGAGGACAAACGTATTTCTGTATAAATCATGGTAGCACAACATTTTTTTAGTTAATTATTTAAGAATCTTTATCTTTTAAGCAAAATATAAAATGCCCGTGAAATAGCAAAAACTCGAAAGGTTAGCTCTGGCGTCATGAAATTCGAACATTCCATCCTAAATTTCGTAAACTCAAGATATTCCTACATGAGCTATAATATTATTTCAGCTATCAACATTTGAGTCTCGAATAATTGAGCATATCTTGATGTACAGTTAAATCGTTTTTAAGAGATGTTCGCTTATGTATTGGTTTACTGTATTGTAGGACTTCTGTAGGGTAAGGGACGGGTGTTCCAAACTATTTCGAATCAATTTGATTCACAATCGGTGTGCACCGTTTCACAAGCGAGAATCTCTTTAAAATGATTTGCTGCATGAGACGCTGTATAAATGTGAACGAAGCAAAGAGTGTATGACAAAATCGAGTTGTGTTGCGTTTCATCCTCGATACGCACTGCTACAAAGGAAATGACCTGTTACTTAGTTAGGTAAACATCAGCGTTCGAAATATGAGCGATTATATACTACCAATTGACATCATAGAGATGACACGGGCTTCAGTGATATGTACAAGTATATTATCTCTAATGATAACCATAAAATGCCTACATGACTGAACATGTCGTTCTCGAATAGATTTAAAAAGCAAGGGTGTAACCTTTTGTCTGTTTTATTATAATTAGTATTCGCGTAAATTGGTTTTTTTAATGTTAAAAAAACATTTGAAGGATGCAGGCCGGTAAGGCAAATGCTTCGGGTCACGGCGCCGTGCTGCAACTCCGTTCGTTGAGTTCATCCGCGGTTGGAATGATTCGAGCGACATCGACTGCCGCTTCACCCCGCTTCGTTTTTCCCACGCGGGAACAATTTTTAACCATGTTTTTGCAAGACACGTATACTCAATTTATATACCTCAATGCGTAGGTATATAAAACAACAACACTTCAAGTTGTTCGATAATTTTAAAATCTCGAAAATAAAATTATAACTAAACCAGGTAGTTAAACTATATCAGGACCTCACACAGGATACAATATCTGACAGCACAGCTTTATCATTATTCAACACTGATTTACTTAAAAATTCAATAAATCAAAAGAGATGATACACTGAAGTACCTAATTGGAATTGCTCGCTGAATCGTCAATTATAAATACGAACATACGAGCGCGCAAGCAGTGACGTATTCCCTCGATTTCTATTTCAATAAACGTGTCATGAAATCTCCTTTGACTTCCTGAAATGCAATCACGCAGTTATTTTAAATACAATTTTTCACAAAGTCATGTCTTGTAACATTGAAGAACGTTTTATTAAAGTGTTCTTTGAATATAAATGCACGATAGATTGCAGATGCGCTTTCTGTTGCGTCTGCAGAACTATAGTGATGTGGGTTTGTGACTATCAGGAATTATTTTTGAGGTTGTTCGTAAAGTTTTATAGTCTGTTCGGAGCCAGAGAAAGTATGGTATTCTAATTTGTAGAGGAATTATATTAGGCTGAAAGAAGTAAGGGAATGGTAAGAAAAGCGGAAGAGAAAGGTTGGGAAATATAGATCATAACTGACTTTTGATGAATGAACGGGTTAAATCCCGGCGTGCACAAATAAATTTTATTAATAAATGTATGTTATTTTACATTTAATTCTTATAAAATAATATGTAGCATAATTGCGATACGTTCCAAAGCGGTAGATACTTTTTTTCCCCTGGTTACGAATAACCTGATAATACTTGAAAATCTCCTTCTACCATCACAGAAAGCGGAAGATGTTACTTTTGTCGTAAATGGAGGACTTAGCCAGCCAAGGAATTCTCGACGAACTCGCGACGCCTGGGTGAGACCCAAACGCGATGCCAACTCAGCCACTGACCGGTCGTACTGGTAGTATCGCCCTGGTGAAAGATCGCTTGATCGATGATTTTATCTGTGTTTGATGACTCTTCCTCATCTCATTTCCTTCCCCACTTCCTTCAGCCTTACAACATACCTCACTAATTGGGGATGCCATAGTTCTAATGGCTCCGGGCAGTTGGGAGTAAATGAGACACTTGTGCGGTATACACATAAAAAATCAAGCATTTCTTGTTCAGTTGCATCTTACCAAGGTAATGCTGAGAGAATCCTCCGCTCTGGAATGTGGCGTAAATATACTATTCGTTGATATGGCATATTAAATAAAACGTATGAAAGCATATACGAGTACATATCTTGTGACATCTGGGTTCAGTGTTAAGAACCTTGTCGCTCCGCCATGGATGTGCAAATTCTTATTTTAAGTCAACGTAAAAGTATTTTGTTTATTTGTTAAAAAACGCTACCTTTCAGGTATATATCCAATTCAATTCAGTATATTGAATATACAAAGTTAAGCATAACAATCTCCCAAGAAGTTTCCCTGGAATTCGACAAAACGTCCTCCCCCAAGACGATGAAACGATCGCAACAAATAAGTAGGAACTGTTAATTAGTGATACAGTCGAACTTAAACAAAGTCGTGACATCCTAATCTTCACCTGAACAGACAGTTCTTAGCCTTCTAACCCCTCGCTAGACCAAAGCCAAAGTTTAGTCATTTAGACAGATCCTGGCTTGAAATTACCATAAAACTCTTCTGAATGTCTAAATGAAATTTAACTGCGTGTCGAAGCAGGGCAAAAGTGAGAATTTTAAAGTCATTAAGGCACTGTATACAAAGAAAACAATACGACAATCGCACAAATTGGAGCGGGCTTTGGAAAACAGTCTAAAAGCTTCCCCTATTATAGGGGTTAATCGATTTAATTTTCTCTGCAGCAGGATTGTACAAACTTTTCATTAGAGACCAATTTGTTTATTTTTTGTCGCTTTTTCATTTCGACTTGATTGTAATTGTGGGCTTTTGCTGTTATAATCGCCAATGAATAAAAGTGAATCTCTATATTCGTGTTTGAGTTTACGTACAAACCAGGGGCGTATCACTCTTTTATTATTTGATTTTCGTGATTCCTATTATACGGCATTGAACAATTAAAAAACAAAACAAAAACGCATCCGTTCTTAAAGCGTCCAAAACCTCGTTGTTTTATAAAATTGGTGAATAAAGATACAATTGAAATATATTGGTACATACAATGTTCATTAGAACAATTAAACAATGTACTATTATTTTGTACTTTAACTTGCTTCGCTGAAAACGAGTGTCCGTCAGGCCCACAGCTTTGTTGACATTGAGCTTCTGTAAGACGTGGAATACATCCAGATCCCGGATCCTCAGTATTTTCATATAGAAACCACATTTTGTTTTAAGAGTTGTTAATATTTTCTTCAACTATTAAAACATATATTACAATTATTATAAGCTTCAATAATTACAAATATTTACAAAAAAATTGAACAAAAATATTTGTTTATTTACTCTGTCAAAAGGTTCACGTAGTTAGTTAACTTGAAAATCAGTTCAGTATCGAGGGTACAATAGTAACTTTAATTGATAAACTGAGAAGAGAAATAGGATGTTTTTCGAATCAATCTCAGTTTCTATTTTATTTTGTAGGATGAAAAAGCTATCAAGTGATAACATTATTTTACCAACATTGACCATTTACTGCGCAAATCCAGTGGGACCATGATGCGGTGAAATGAACAAGGGAGATGATTGATATATACCCACGGTGACCCTGAAAGTGTCTTTCACTCTAAAAACTTGTTTGCGAAATTGTAATTGAAATAATTAATTTATACTGTATTATACCAACTCAATATTCACGCGCTGTATCCACGAATGTTGTTTGACTTCAAGAAGTGTTGTTAAATTCCCGATTATTAAATTTATAAGTAACATTCGAAATGCAAACCTCATCGTCTCCCCATTGGTTTCTTACCGGGTATCTTATCAGTTCCTTTCGGAGCCTTTCAAGGACTAGAGATATTATAATCACAGTTGGTGAAGCTTTATCTCCTGAGTGAAGAAATGTGTAGACTCCCGAATAGATTTTCTAAACCACCCTTATTTCCAGGGAACAAAGTGCAAGGCACGGTTGATTAAGACCCCTATTCCGCTTTTCAATGGACCTTTGTTTAAAATCAGAGCAAAGTCATTTCCATCGATCTCGAAATTGGACCGATCCACCATTGAATATTCACTTATTTCACATTTTCCTTGGAGGTTTAAGGAGAACGGCTGCGCTGCCTGTTTCATACAAGTCTTAATTTTGGATTTGAGGCCAAAATACTCACCTAAACCTAATGATCTTTTTTTTTCATCAAAAAGTATAGTAAATATCTAGTACGGATTAGAAGTAATTTATTTATTTTTGTTTTACATTATGAAATATTTCGCGATTTTGGAGGCACCTTTAACAATTATTTGGGGGCTACCGGTGATGTAAAAAAAAAGGTTTTACCCCGTTTACTTTGAAAATATAATGAAATATCAAATAAAAAAATAATTAAAATAAGTATTATGGTGGACTTTAAATTAAATTAAAAACCACCAATTTACGTTGGAACACAAATTTTCCGCACATAATATTAAATATTGGCCCGAAAAAACGTTTTTCTTAAAACTGTTTTGTTTTTATATTTTTATTTAAATAATCATATTTACTCGCACATAGCAAATACGATAATTTTTTTTTTTAAATAAGATAATAAGTTGCCTCTAAAATGATGATTTTTTTTTCATAGCCTATACGTCACAATTCAAAACATAAATAAATGTAATACTTATCATACGTATGGTACTATATATTTACTAAGCCTTTAATTAAAAAAAATATATCATTGAGTGTGGATGGGTATTTTGGCCTCAAATCCAAAATTAAGTTATGCATGAAACAGGTAGATCAGCCATTCCTCTTAATTGTATCTTGGTCATTTTAAAAACGAGTTTTAAATCAAGGGTTAATGGTAAGTGAAAAAGATACAGGGACAAAAATAAATGCTTCAGATCTAAGACGACATTTTAATTCCATGGGAGAGATACACAAAAGGCTTCAGTAAAATGCGAAACTTGTTAATTCCGTGAGTTTAATCTTGATTTGTTAATTAAATCACGTACTTTTGTAAAGGTCAGCCTAAGGGAAGGTATAAGAACTTAAATAAAGTAAGATAAATGTAAGGGTGAATATTTTCTGCAACAGCATCGCTGATGCTAAAAAAATATTAACCGATTAAAGAAAAGATATTTATTTAATGGTAAGACAAGAAATCTTAATTAAAACTAATATCTTGTGTCGAATAAAATACTTCTTTTTAAATTAAAGTGTTCAAGGCGTTAATCCAGATTTTTTTCTTTGAATTAACTGCCCTTATTTGGCCCATAATCGGACACATTCATTAAAATCTTAATTAAATAAAAAAAATCTGTCCATTCACTTTATAATTAGAAATCAAACAGAACATTTTTATCTCTGTGGACAAGTAATCTTCTCGAAGCTTTATTGGAATTAATATTTTTCTTTTTAATTGGGTAATTAGTATCAATTAAATTCCGTTGTGTGGGTTTTATCTTAAATCCGTCGCGCCAAGATACTTTCCTTTACCGTGCGATCCCTATTTTCTTTGACAAACTCTCGTTTGTTTTCATTTACCGGACAGAGGTTTTCAGTTATCTGTGTTGTTTTAGTCTCTCTCGCCCGAGGAGAAAGCGCAGTCCTTCCAGCGGTGGATTACTGGAGATTAACCTGGGAATGCACTACTGGGGCACTTTCATCCTGTGGCTATTTCATAAGTGGATCCTCCCCATAATCTTAGATGGTTTCAGATTCACGTGCACTGTGATGGGGATTTGCTTTAATTTTAGATAATGTTGTTAGACAGATTGGGTAAGTAAACATTATCTTTACGGCAAAGCAGAAAATCTGTTTTGCGAAGCAGTTAAAACTCTCAAAAATACTCTTGTGTCATAAAATTAGCGAAATTTCCACTGACTGAAATTTTTAGTTTGATTCTACTCTTATCACAACGCAAGTACTCGTATGAACATTGAAATGTCTATTGACCTTGACGATAAATTTTGTGTATCATACGTATGAAGGTCAATTAAAAAGTTCGTAGAATTGATATAAAGGCGATATTCTACAGATTTAAAAATAATAAGGAAGGTTGATGAGATGAGATTTCAGTCCAATGAGAAGTTAGTATGCAAAAATGTCGCCTATTTTCAAGAGTTTGGGAAATCGCACTTAAAATCGACATAATGACACTCGAACATCGTTGAATGAAATGCGTCTATCACGAAAAGGGTTATTTAAGAATTGAAATAAAAACTACTTCCTTAATCATTGTCTTCATATTGAGTTATACAAACTCGTTGAACTCCTCTCGTATGTTACACTTTTTAATAGGAAAAAAGTGTAATAAATCTCATAGGATACTGGGTACTAAATGCATAATTTTTAAATATAAATTATTTTATTGAGATTTAAAAACCTCATTCTAATATTTAATCATTGTAGAAAATAATATGAACATAACCTAAATGAGACATGAAAACGAAAAAAAAACGACAGAAAATAAAAATATTTCAGACGCATCTGGGACTCGAACCCAGGACCTCTGCCTATCCCGGGCAACCGCTTAACCAACTTAGCTAATAAGACCAGTTAAATTTGTGTCCTCTCCATCGATATCACATCTCAAATTCAAGATTTTTCATTATTATTCTCCATTTTTAATCCCATATTATTGGCAGCTATCTTTATAATGATTACAAAGTTCTGACAATCAAAATCAATGACATTAAAATGACCTTTCTTCTCATTAAATCTTCGTTTATTTTCATGTTTGAAATAAGCAGTTTTTTTGGTAAATATTTATGCTTCTTATTTCAATTCATTTAACTGTTTCAAACTGTATGAAAGTAAAGAGCAAAACTTTAATAATCAACGATGTTGAAATATTTAATGTTGCCTTTTTATCAAACTTTTCAACAATAATATTTCCTTTGTAAAAAATATTCGCACAGCGAATAACCGCTAAATTGTATTTTGAATACCGTTTTTTTTTTTTACTTAAGGCGGTGTCATTCCGTGAGCATGGTCAGCTGCTGATTATGTAAAAAGTAAACTTTTTTTGTACATACCATTTTTTTTCTTTGTTACGAATGGGTTATAAAAATAATATATATATATTTTTTTAATGACTTATTGAAAACTTTTAATCTCATTGTGATATATTTTTATTAATTGAAGATTAAATTAACTGCTCCCAAATTGAAACACGAATCTGGAAAGACACAGAAAGAAAAAAAATAACGGTAGTAGCTGGAATTCGAACCCAGGACCTCATGGTCTGCTGGTCTATGGATGGACCAGCAGATCTTTTTGTTTTCTGTGTCTTTTCGGATTCATGTTTCGATTTGGGAGCAGTCAATATTATCTTCAATGATTAAAAGTATAAAAAACAAGGATTGTCTACTCTGTGCTTATTTTGGACATTCAGGGGTTAAGTCGGGTCGGCGACCAGCTGTAGTAAGTGAAAATAAGAAGGAATCCTGGTCAATACGTTTTGATGACAAAACAAACAGCACTCAGGCCAAAGGGAAAATTAATACAAAAAACTATTCTTTGAAGAAGATAAAAAAAATAAAACCTGTTTTTTTTATGTAGTTATTTGGTATTAGTAGGTATTAATTGTGGTGTAATTAAGAAATCAGAAATGTGAAGTAAGTTCCTCTACCTAAAACGGCATAATTTTATCTCAGTAAAATAAGCATCTATGTGGCCAGAAGTAGCATTATGTGTTTTGTACGCTCCATAGGTATTTTTTGTTTTTTTTTTTTAATATTTGTGAAATTTGTTGCATTGCTTTTACAGATGTGAAGTTTTTTAGATTGTGCGAACAGTTTTGAAAGTGTTTAAGATGTTTTGTGAGGTGTTTGTGAAATCAACACGAAATCAAAAATATTGTCCTTTTTTCATGCATTGTTCATTCTTCACCCAATCAGAAGAATGGGCGAATTATTAATCAAAATCAAACTCTGAACGATTCTGACATATACTTTGACACATTCATTACATCCAGTAGAAAATTATTGAAAAATATTTACCTATAAATCGACATACTGTATTCAGACGTTGTGTACCTTTTTTAGTATTTCCGTATAAACAAATATTTAATAAAATTTAAAAAATCCATTTAAAATTTATTTGTTGTTATTTATCTGCTGCTCAGTGTTAGAAGTAATTAAAATGCAGGCAAATTCTATAGTTAATGTATTATATTGTTTCTTAGAAAGATGTGTAAAGATTTTGTGGCGTCATTATTAACATAATAATTCAGAATAACTTTGTTTAACCTACTGTTTTTAATACATACATATCAGCATGTTTCAGATGCAAAGTTTTCCTCATCAGTAAAAATAATGTACAAATATTTTATACTTTATGTTATAATAATAATAAATAATAATAAATGGATTATTTCTATAGCGCCGTTTTCGTGAGAAAATCACCTCAAGGGCGCTTTACAACATAATATGCATATATATTAAAAGGGGTGGTTTCAACAAAGTATTTATAATTATTTTTTTAATTATGACGCCTCAAAGTGATTACGCATCTTTTGAAGAAAAAAATATTCTTATTTATTATATAATATCGTTTGTTCATTACCCTCTATATCTGTATTTCCTTCTATAGAAAAAAAATCGAAATATCGGTTTGGCAAAATACGTGAAATATTTTCGAAAATTGATAAAAAAATATAAAAATGTTGCATTCCCGTGAGTTATCAATTCAACTCATTTTGGGGAGTGTCAATGTCAGTTTAAAATAAAGTTAAGCAAACTTTAAGGTGATGTTTATTACAAAAATGCAGTGTAAAAATTGTCTGACAATAATAAAAGAAATAATGATAATCGTCATGTAGGCTAAAGTTTTATGAAGAAGCTCCAACAGAGATTTGAGCACTTTTGTGAAGAGAGTTCATAATCTAATGTAGGTTAGTCCCCAATAATTCTGAAACGTTAATGTTTTTTTAACGATTGCAATGTACAAAAGCATATGAAATCGTTTAATAACAGGAATAGATTGGAAAAAAAATCGTAATTTTGTGGCTCGGAAATGTGCGATATTTCTGTATAATGCATATTTGGGATGTTTCATTTTTAATCTGTTTTTCACATGAAGTGTAATTGTATTTTAATGGAAATACGCATTTCCATTTTATTTTAATGGTTGATAATACCATGCACAAAAATAAGTGGATTTATAATTGGTAATTAACTGACTTTAATACCCGGCCTCGCCCGAGTTTTAATAGTTATTTTTCCACAACTTTTAGAAAGTTTAAATCAACTTTTAAATTCAATTTCCATTCATCACAATTTTTTTTAACATTATCTCCACACGGGAGGCCCTGAAGAAAATAATTTCTTTCAGGGCCTATGTAATCTCTGAGGATGGTGTGGGGGATGTTTTTAAAGTAAAGGGTGGATATAAAGTTCTGGGAAGGAAAAAGGTGGGTAGTAATCTGGGGGCCGGTGTATCCAGGAGTAACGAATGTATTAACCCTCTGTATTAACCATCCCTCCCACTGAGGGTGCAAGGCGATGGGTCGAGAGAGCCGGTTGGAGAGGTCAGGAGATCTCCCTCAACCCGCTTCTCCCCGCTGCCAAAACCTGAACAAACCTCACCCCATCAACCCGAGTACTCCTGCTAAGTCACCTTCCGTACCAAACCACTTGGGATGATCGATAGCAGTGGGGCGGTGGCAGGTACCCATACCAGCCTCCCAAATGTAAACCAGTGCTTACTGCTTGTGAGCATTTGCTGTTTTCGCAACAAAAACATATTTTTTTAAACTTTATTATTAAGACAAGTACTTTTATACGAATAAAAAAAATCCGTTTATTCAAGTAGGTTAAATTTTCAGACTATTAATCTCCTTTATAATGTGGATATCACACAACTATTCACAACTTCCGGAGTCAGTGGGGTTATATCATGCCCAATTGGAGTAAGTTTGTTGTGAGGCTGAAGGGAGTGTGAGGTTAAGGGGATGAGGAATAATAACAAAAATAATAATTGTTCAAATTATGTAGCGTCGTTTTTGTGAAAAATCACCTCAAGAGCGTTGTACGAATATTATCTACTTGCTAGGCTTTATCTTATTACGTACAAACAGATACATAAATATACTCGTACATACTTGGCAGGTCACTTCAGATTACCAAGTAAAATTAGAAAGTTTTAGATTGAGAAGATACTACTTTGCACGAACAGCGAACAATAATAAGTGTCTCTGTACACTTGTACGAGTATTATAATATACCAGTGATATATCTTTATTAAAAATGCAAATTATGTGTTGTAAATATTGGTAATATACTGTGAATGTTAATTATGTATCTAAAATATTAAGTATGTTTATTTCTAAAAAACTGTACTTCAGGTTCTTCATCTGATCCCACAATGAGTTTCTTAACTCTTGGGAATACAATACTGTGTGCTACTATTTAATTTAAAAAAATTAATAAATGGGCCCTGCATGATATTGTAGTTGCTATTTTATAAAGCTAGAAAATTCTTCTCAGGAAAGAGGAAGGTTGTAAAGTACCTGGAGATTCAGATCTCGTCATCTAACATGGATGATGGCATTTCTTGAAATGTTTTGTTTCTGAATTATGGTCTTTCCCCAGGCCGCTATTTAGGGCATCTACCCCTCTGGAACTAGCCGCAAATATATATTTTTAATAAATATGTTAAATAACACATGTAAAATAAATAATAGTTATTTAGACACGCCGGGCCTCGAACCACCGATCTCCAGATGCTTAGTCGAATATCTTAACCGCTCGCCATGCATGTCGTTAAAGGGTGATTCTGGTTTTTTCTTGGGGATCATAATTTCTTCACGAGTGGGATTTTAGATAACAATATTTCAAATGGAAAAATAACAATGAGGCTCCCTTCTGCTGATCGACGCTCTTAAAATAATCTTTCTATCAAAACGTCGTGTTTTGAGAGCAAACGTATACATATATGGTATATCTGAAAGCATCTTGCTGTTAAGAAACCAAATCCTTCGATGCTGAGTCGGATTAATTTTAAAAGCTTCGGGGAACAGAAATTTTCAATCAGCCTGATCGTGTATTGGTATCTCGAGACAAGTTAAAGTGGTCTGACAAAACGTGTTACTATTATAATTTGCTAAGTCGAAACGACGCAAAACTCTCGTTTTCATGCTAATTGTAACTAAAAAGATCCTTAGGCGTTTTATGGAACTAAGGTGTTCTGGGTAAAACCGAGAAACTCAACTTTTATGCGTTTATTTTTATTTCCTGTTTCGGAAAATGATAAATTTTGCCTTCTCACATTACAACATAATAAAGAGAATTTTGATCGTTCATGAACGTTTAAAAATTGTGAGGTAATTGTTGAGATTCACTTGACTTAACCTTACAGTATTCAAAGTAGTACTCGACATTACGAGAATGAAGCTACGATAATTTAATATGCTCGTCACTTACATAACACCAACCTTAAATTTAAGGTGAACCTTAAAAACATATTTTTACGATAAATTAATTTATTATGATTTTTGCCACGAAAGAATAAAGATTAGTATTTTTGTACATAATCTCCCAACATTTCATACCTATGAAATGTAACAGATATCTACTTCACTTTGGTCATGTTTTTGGATGTGAAATATTTTTTTATTATTATTTTAGGTTTATTTGCATTAGTAATTAATGAAATCTTTGATAAATATTACATTAATCTATATTATTGTGTTTTAATTATTTTTACAAAATAAATCTCGAAAAGAAATGTATATATATTATACTGTTCTTTTTCTGTAGTTCTTGTTTATTTCATTTCGTGTTATATATTTTTTGTATAATAGTGTAAAATAAAAAAATAAAATAATAATAATAAAAATAATTTTTAAATATTAACCTTAAAGCGGGCTCATGGGTTTTTATAACAAAAGAGGTTGCGCGTAGCCTAATTGACCCACGGAATATTAAAGCCCATATCATATGAAATAATTATATGCTTTATGCAAAATCCCTCAATTCGTATTGTATTTTACTTGCTTTTAACAATAGTTTGTATCTATTTATCAAATAACGTTCATGTTTTTTCTAAACATTCATGATAATCATCTTAAATCGCATTCGTTGCAAATGAATGGTGTGATCTCGGCAGATATTCCTTGTGAAGGATGCGCATTGGGTTTTTAATTGTGTCCTTTTTTTAAAAGGACAATTTTGTAGGTCACTCAATGTTTCTCTAATGGTTGATGTGCTTTCTTCTACTTGGGTAGCTTAACTAGGCGCATTTAGTTGATTAGACGTTAGTCGCTTGACTGAACGTTGAATCGATGGATAGTGTATTAATGGTTTCATTATATTTCTATCTTAGGTTACCCAGCAGATCAGATAAATATGCTGAAATGCAAGCCCGTAAGAGGGGGGAAAGGGACATGCGAGGTTGTTTCGAAACTGTGTGACCGCTTGAAGGTTAACCGATAACGTTGTCATCTTGATGAAGGTATTTTACGAAATTGCCGGAGAAGCATTAATCAATATCTTTGTCCCTTTGTTTTTGTGACGAAATAACCAAAGGAATATTGTTTAATAGTGATAGTTTAATGACTATAATCTGAGCTGATAATTCTGTGAATATCACGTATCATAATCAAGCAATACGCATAAAAAAAGAAAATTTATTTAATGTTATATTACGGATACATGCCATTTAGCAACAAGCGATATATACAAGCAGGAGCGGAAACCAAAGGGGTATCATTGATGACAAACCGGTCAGTGGCTGAGTTGACATCGCGTTTGGGTCGTGAGTTCAATTCCTCGGCTGGCTAAGTCCTCCATTTACGACACAAGCAACATTTTCCGCTTACTGTGATGGCAGTAGGAGATTTGCAAATATTTTCAGGTTATTCGTAACCAGGAATATTTGTCTTTCTTTAAAAAAAAAAAAAGTTTTTGGATTTTTACAATAATCCAAGCATTGAAGCAAGATATCATTGGCAGTTCCCAGATCACGATAATTATTTAAAAAATCCACATTGACAAAAGAGTCGATTTCACTATCATCAATAGCTAAACAGTATCGTAAGTTTAATATTCAATTATCAACGACCTAAATCTATAAATAGATAGTATGAAACAATTATTATGGTGATCCTCTATCAAAGAAATTTGCGGTAAAAAAAAATTACAAATCAGCCCTAAAGATAGAAATATTATTTTGTGAAAGTGTTCACTTTATCAATAGCATACTACTATAGAAATCCCTTCTCCAGATAGTCAAGAGCTAGAGAAAAGGGGAACAAATGCACACTGCATGTGCATATTGTAACATAAACCATAAAACGAGTTATTTCCTCGACTTAACATATTTAGGGCAGAGTTTATAATTTATAACATTCTTTACGAGCCTATACGGGTATGCAATAATATCATATTAACTGTGATTCAAATAAAATTTCTTACTCTGATAAAATCGGAAAATAAACATAGACATAAGTACCGAAAAATATAAATATACATTCCATCGACGCCCTGTAACTTGTTTGCAAATATCACGATTTTTTTGAACGAAATTTGCATTTTTATAAACCCAGTTCAATTTAATTTAAAAGCTGAAATTCATTAATAACACACCCTTCGTAGGTGAATAATAACAATTTTTAGGTACCTTTTATCGTTCTTTTTTTTTTGAAAAGCTGACATGGATTTTTCGGTATTGTTCTGGAAAATTGGAAAAAAATCACGGCACGGCACCGTCACAAATCATCATACGAGTAGAATGGCAGTTCGATAGTTGCTCTAAAAATTCCGATGTAAATTTATAATTGTGATAAATATACGTGATATCATTGTGTTATTGTTGGTATACCTTTAAATTCTTACTTTTATGGGAAGCAATATAACTTCCGCTCTTGTAGTAGAAATGATCACTTGCGAAGCAGTTTCTTATTTCTACCAAACAGAAACCGAAATAGTGATCGTAAGTAGTGTAGTAATCGACCGGTCAGTGGTTGAGTTGGTATCGCGTTTGGGTCTGACCCAGGCGTCGTGAGTTCAATTCCTCGGCTGGCAAAGTCCTCCCTTTACGACACAAGCAACATCTTCCGCTTAATGTGATGGTAGTAGGAGATTTTTAAATATTGTCAGGTTATTCGTAACCAGGGAATATTTGGCTTTCTTTAAAAAAAAGAAAAAAAAAAAAGATCGAAATCTTTGTATTTTAATTTCTAATATGTTCCAAATGAAGAAATTTACAATATCTAAAAAAGAAGTAAAATATAAAAATTAAAACTACGAGAACGTGTTCTTACTGTGAAAATTATTTCAATACCAGGATTTCAGGGTACACTTTTGTGGAGGTGTGGAAAATAAACATCTCAATAGAATAGGGATGTTTGATCTGTGTTGTGGAATAGAAAATAGAGATCAGTGAATATTTTTTAGACAGAAATATAAAAGAGCGCGAGAAATTTATGAAATTGTGTGGGTATGTATCAATACATTTTTTTTATTGATCGCTAAATATTTCCCTTTATTGACAATGATTATCCAAAAAAATTGTAAGCTTCAGTGACGAACTTACGTCTTTCTATTGTGCAAATAGAGAAATACGTATCACGAGACCACCATTGGTGGATCTATTTGTGTTAAGTATTGAAATCTGAATAGCCAGGTCCTTTACAGGCATCCTCTGCCCTACCCCCCTCCTCTCCTCAATTTTTTGAGACTCAAATCATTATCTTACATATAGGGTTCTTTAGTTCCAATGGGTGCGGGCAGCTACAATGCTTCTGTAGTAAAAAAAACGCATTTTGAATTGCAAATATTTGGATCAAATCGATGACTTTTGTTAAATGCTTTCACGTAAGAAACCGGTGATTAAAACATCATGCCACGATGATTGTAATTATGCCATCCAGCATTTTTATATTTGACGAGATAATAGGTAGATGTTTACAATCCACCAAATCGAGTGAAAGCCTTTAAATAAGAAAGGATCTTAAATAACAATATGAACAGCTTAATGTTTGGATGAATAATTTAACACAGATCTAGCTTTGGTTGAATAATCATTAAAGAAATATTGCGTAACATTTGTAATTGAGCTTTGAATAATTTGTCAAACACAATACAGAGAAAGGAAACTGTGTAATTAATATGGACACTTCCTGGTGATTTAAAATAAGACTAAGATTTACTTCGGTTTAGTACTGGTTTTCTCAACAATTCTCAGAAATACTAAATTTCGTAGGTGTGCTCCTAATCTATAATAAATATAAAAAATTCCAAAATGAAAATAACATTGTGATAAATATTTTCTAGAATTAATACAAAATAATGGGCAAACGAATTAAACGAAACGTTATACGCGATCACAGATGGCGGTAATTAAAATATTTTAAAAGAAAAAAAACACTTTTAGCACTTAATGTTTTTAATTATTGAGATGAATTGTTTGTTGGCGGGTGTACACTCGGATATTAATGTATTCCATTTAATATTCTGTATGTGCGTACTGAAGATGAAATGGAATAAATTGTTATTGTATGTTTAAAGCTTGAGTCCTTCAAGAAACTTCTAGTTGTTTATTAAGTAGATTGGTTTTATTGATTTTTAATGACTTTTTTATTTCAAGGGATTCAAGATTATTAAGGCGTAGATCTACGTAGTATCAACGTAGTAAAACCAATCTACTTAATAAACAACTAGATTTGTCTAACACCCCTATTTTTAAAATATTTCCATTACCTCCGCCCACTTTCACCCCTCCCGCTGAAGCGCTTCCTTCCTTGCCCCCCACCTAAGTTGATGTTCTGTCTCTCTCTTCTAATTTTCTATTAAATACCATGTATTTCTGTATTATGTTTAATATATTTTTATTCACCCCTGAGGAAGGTTCAGGTTGAATCGAAACCGGTTGGATGAAAAAAAATAATAAAGTGGAATTACAACAAAGTTATTTTATTTTTTATAATTATGTATTCCCACAAAGTGTCTGCTACATGTAAAGATTTAAGAAAATAACTCGTGATTTCCAGTAGTATTTTTTTATCAGATATCTCTCACAACCTCCTGTCGGGAGAACTGGTACCTACAAATTTTGCAAAATAATTTACCAGTATGTAAATCAGTGTTTGATAGACATTTGCTCGATAAATAATTCCACACTAAATGCCAGATCGAACTGAATCCCGAGACTTAGAACACACATCGAGGGTAAATCTGGATCTCGCTGAGATATTGATGACTGATAAACAAAGAGCGTTTATTCAGTGTGTGTTTCTTCTGAAATGAAAAATATTGGAATTTGTTTGTTGTAAATATTCACTAATACATGAATTTTAAGCGACTTCAATCTTTTAATCTCAATCTAGCTTCATAACTCGGTGGTCCTAAATTTAAAAAAAAAATTCTGCGTATAATCGATTCCTATAAAAAACACAAATTATTGTACGATGCCAAACATTAATATGAGTGTTATTGACTGTAGCCTTCAACAGCTGATGCTTTATTTATGAATGTATGTATTGTAAAACTAGAGTTGTTCTAAGGCTATCCTTAGAGATCTTAAGGACTAATAATATTATTGCACGAAGACCCGTGGCAAGACATTAAGAACAATATGGTTCTCGGATACAGAGATCGCGGGTTTTAGAAACAACAAAGATAAAAATGAGGATATTCTTAATTTATGTGTTTTAAATTTTTTTTTTTAAATATCGCGTTGTCATTTATATATTCTATAAGAACGCTTCATTCCGGGGTGGAGGATAGATTCAGTATCGCCCAACAAAACGATCAATATTCAGAATTCAATTCAGACGTTACTGCAGTATTTATACAGTACGTTCAGTTTTTAGATCTGAATAACGACGTACATTCGAGCCATCTTTTTTCTCCCACTTCCCTTTGTCCCCTTTTCCTCCAATTTGACAATATATCCTTACACCAGAGTTATCATAATTTCATCGTCTCAAGGTAGAAGGCTTGTTGGGTGGTTTCACATTATAATGAGGCAAATTAATTCGTACTTCAATTGAATATTTTGTAGTGTATAATTATACCAACTTCCATTTTGTTTAAGAAATTATGAGACATAAAACTGGTGGGTGTGTTTGCAAAGTTGAAAATATAAATCTTTTTTACCAGGACTGAAAGCTTAAATGTCAATTTCATTCGTTTTTCAAAAAGGAAATTGATACATGATTTCAATTTCCTTTAAAAACAGAATTCCATGAAGGTATTAGACAAAAAGCTGAGTTTTCTTTATTATGACAATAAAGTATATAGTTTTAACATTATAATAATATATATACATACAGGATTTATGAGCACGTAACTGGCAAACTTTAACCGGTAATTTCTTTGTTATTTGGAGAAAAAAATGTAGAAATTTTAGTCTCCAGTGAAAAAAGAAATTGGTTTAAAAATATCGCCGCCCGGCCGATAAGAGTGTGACGTCACGGCACATAAAATAACTGACGCCGTAGTATGTGTTACTGCCAATCGACTTGTGAATTGTACTGAATTGCGTCTTGAGACGTTACAGTTATGTGTTTTACCCAAGTTCACTTTGAAATCTCTAGACTTGGTCATTTTTGTAGACATCGAAAACTGATTTAGTTTTTACTCTTTAAATATATTATATTAAAACATAGATATAACACTAGGAGACAACCTCATTGTTATACAGTTTTAATGATAAAAACTTTAATATCTGTTATTAGGGTAAAAAATAGGAAAATGGAATGATTATATTCTAACAAAATATTCGGTTTTGTAAACAATCTGAACCTTTTTACTTGGTTGCTGTTTTAATTAAATTGGGGGTATGTCTAGGTCGCCCCCCGCCCTTATGATTGGGTTTCTTCCCCTTGCATGTTAGTGCATCTCTATGTATTATTATTGCTCTGTGGTACTATCTACCTACGCTTTAACATGAACAGGCCAGGGGTTTGAATTCGGTTCTTTATAAGGACAAGACATTATCCGATGACCAGACAAATCAACACACGTATGAATCGACACACTTTTTAAAAGTGTTATAAAGTCATTAAAAGTCGATAAATAATTATTCCGAGAACTACTAATAAGAAAATAATTTAAAGTGTAGCCTTCCTTTCTCACGTACCTACTTGGAAATCTTATGAAAATGGACTATTTTGTTTTTATTTAATTTTTTCCTCATCATTAGTTGCAACTTAATATAAAGGAACAGGACTAACATAATTCAACAGAAGTTCAAAGCAATATGAAATCCGGGGTACCTGTTGATGTTTTGAATTATGTCTTGTTGAAAATAAATTCCCAATATTTAACGAAATGCCTTTACACACACAAGAGCTACAAAACTTAAGCGTAAAAAAATCTGTGTTTGAATTATTTGGTGAAATTTAGAATATTTGAGTTGCGTCCAGCATTCGGGTCTAGCTCACAACGGCGCGGGTTGAATTGGAATATTCGAGCTGCGTCCAGCATTCGGGTCTAGCTCACAACGGCGCGGGTTGAATTAGAATATTCGAGCTGCGTCCAGCATTCGGGTCTAGCTCACAACGGCGCGGGTTGAATTAGAATATTCGAGCTGCGTCCAGCATTCGGGTCTAGCTCACAACGGCGCTGGTTGAATTAGAATATTCGAGATGCGTCCAGCAGTCGGGTCTAGCTCACAACGGCGCGGGTTGAATTAAAATATTGGAGTTAGGCACTTTTATAAAGTTGAAGATGAATCGGATAAATGCTATGCGGCATATAAACTATCGTGAAGTAATCCCTGCTTAAAAAAATGTGGAAAACTCCTTCTTATAAAGCATTTTGGTATTTATAACAGTATTTATGATATATGGTAGCTAACGAATACCCTGCTTTGACATTGATTGGACAAGTTATTGGAAATAAGGTAATAGATGCCAGCATAGTAAAAATATAAAGATATTTCTGATGAGATATTTTCCGCGAAAATTCTCTAGCATGTCTGTTTGAATACAGTATTCAACATTTTGAAAATATTTCACAATGCTTTTTCGTACGGGAAAATACGGGATTATTCGTAACAGTTCTTTCAAATCGTAAAAGTACGTATCAAAGTACTTTTACAAAAAGAAAAATATATCAGCAAGTATTTTCCGATTTAGAAAAAAAACATTGTACCTACCCAATTGAAGGCGGTTTAGCAGTTTCCGATAGAACCTTTTATGTAACTATCATCCAGAGATAGTTCACAAAGTATGTGTTGAAAGTTAAATCAATTTCTCCCCCAATCGCGAACTCGAAGGTTTCATTGTGCTCGATAGAAGATGCCCACATGTGCGCAAGTACACTTACCTAATAAATTATTCTACCTCTCACTTACACTACAGAAAGAAAAGCAAAACCATTTGAGGAAAATTCGGAATATTTTGTAATTTATACCTATATTACGTGATTGAGTGTTTTATTGATGTTTTTTTTATTGAATACGGGAAAGTTGGTTTATTTTTTTAGAGGTTTCTAGGAAATACATCGAACGTAAAAAAAAGTAAAGAGAATAATAGAAATTTTTATTATTTAAATAACCTTGTTATGGAACAGACGCGATGCGGACACTTGTTTTATTTGTTCGAATGATATATTATTGAACCAGAAATATGGTATAGTTATTATTATTATGTTTTTGAGCGTGGTCGAAACGAAGCCTCACTAACGAACTAAACCTTACATATTTCATTGTTGGAGTAGGTAGAGTGAATGGACCACACTTTTTCTCTGTCTGATCTGTCTTTTATTATTTCTCGCTTGTTTTACAATCATACATACGTACTCTCCCTTTGTACCGATAAAATGATTCAACTTAACTGTTTGATTAATTTGATCAAAACCATTTCCTGGGGCATCGCTAATTTTTTTTCGTTCACTTTTGCGACACCCTTGTCTATCGGCCGTACAAATCCGAACCATCTAACCGTCCCATATCTTAATCATGTTATTTAAAATTAGGTACATCGACGCTGTATTGATTCGAAATTCCGCATTTGTAATGTATGGCTCTCCTAAAAAACGCCTGAGGAACTCATTTATAGTAAATTTCGCCAACATTACTTCTTTTTTATCGCCTTACCTTACCGCCATGCATCAGGGTTGGAATCTGAACTCTACTATAAACTACTAGAGATAAAGTGAAATAGAGTCCGTGCCCTTCGTATGTATCTTTATTATGTATAAGTAGATAATTGAAATTTTCAAGATTGCGATAACGTGGATTTTTACGCGAAAATTCACAAATTTTTCCATTTTCATGCGAATAACTGAAAATTCGAAATTTTCAGGTATATAAATTTTCGTATTTTTCAAACGCTATTCTAGTATTTTAAAAGAAGATACAGTAATTCACAAAGTAACACACTTTCTAAATATTTCTTTGTCTATTTTTTTGACAAGCTTGAATAGCCACAAAACTGTATGTCGTAAACACCGCGCAACGTTATTCTTTTTTCGATTTTCGAAAAAAAAATGACCTTAAAAAAATGATTTAAAAAAAAACAAACAAAAATATGCACCACTTTTGTTGTAAAATACGGATGATTTTGCCGAAAAGTGAGCCAATTTTCCTAAAAGTAACGCGAATTTATCCAAAAATAACGTCACTTAAATCGAAAAATAACATCGATATTCTCAAAAAATAACGCAAATTTTTCAGGTCCTTGCAAATAAGTAACATAGGAACGTACGTTCAGATCATAATATGAACACTCAGTTCAAATTTACATTAAAATAATATTAATTTTATTCTACTCCGTTATATGATAGAAACAAATCGCAAATAGTCTACGCATTTAAAACCATTGATTAGATAAATCCGTATTGCAGAGTCGCTGCAAATTGAAGTAATGACGCCCATTGTAGCCAAAGTATTCTATGGATTTAGACAATCACCTAACCACCTCTTCATATGAATAATTTATTACGTAAGATCTGCCTGTTATCCTACGCACACATACAATTTGATTGAGGTTGTTCATCTTCGGGAAACTCCATTATTAAAGGTTACCTTGAAGTATTACCTAATGTAGGTACATTCAGAATAGAATTATTGAAGAACGTTGGTGAAGAGATTTATTTATCACGCTTAAAAGTAAAGAAATCTCTCTGATATCTGAAGTAGCAAAAGCTTAGAAGGGTTAACTTTAGGGTATTGTGAGAGTTGAACTTCTTTTCTGTCTGGAAATTGTTTAGCTAAAGCGTTTTTAGCTCTCATAGCCATTCCAACAATTACGGAGCTTTAAAATACCCGTTAAACTATTTAAAAATAGGACAAGTCACCAAATTGATTCATTTACATTTTTCATTTGTTAGTACGAATTGCAGATGACGTAATGAATACAAATAAACAATCATAGTAAAAAATAAAGATAATAATATTGAATTTTTTTTTACTTTATTTTTCGTAGGAAGCAATTTATTTGTAGCTTGACGTATTTATAAAATAAACGAACATTTTGTTTTAAGTTACTGATTTATTTTAAATTAGTTTTAATTTATCACCAACCGGTTTCGCTTATCCCAAGCTTCGTCAGTTTTTGAGCTTGAGCTTTTTATATTTTATTTAGTTTTAATTTTTACCTCGAAGAATACTCGAGAACCTTTTTACCTTGCCTTTATGTTACCTTTTTATTTCCGTAGGTTTCATGTTTCATTTTGAAAAATGTTAATATAATTATTTTCAATGATTAAAAGTATATTAGAATAAGTTTTTCAAAATTGAATATTTTTCCTACACATGTAGAAAAAGTCAATAGATGTCCAATATAAATAAAAATTGGATAGGTACATCCGAGACACTATCTAAAAAGGTTTTAAATAAATTCGGGTAGAATCTTGTAGTCATTACAAAAAGATAGTATAAGTAAAAAGTAGCCAAAAATACATGTGATTTTATTGAATATGATATTGAAAGTTCTCAGAAGTCGAAGTATGATACCGATAAAAATGACGGAACGGATTGTAATAGCTGTAGCTCAATGAGTTAGATCATAAGGTCGCGGATAGACCAAGAGGTCCTTTGTTCGAGGTGCTATCGTTATCAATTTCTTTTCGGTGTCTTTTCGGATACATGATTCATTTTGAGAGTTGTTAATATTATGTTCAACGATTAAAAATATTTAAACAGTTTACTATGCTCTATGCCACTCCCTTCTCAAATATTGTATACTAGGATGAGTAAATGAAAGAATTATCTAAAACGCAAAAGGGTTATAAAGACAAGAAAAATGAACATTTAAAAAACTTACCTGGTTTTAAAAATACTGATTTGTTTTAAGCCGCTTATAAAGTTTTCTTGTTGTACCTGTATTGATTAGTCAAGTTGGAAAATTCGTTAGTTCGACTTTTCGTGTAATAACGTGAGTAAGAATGAACTGGAAATAATTATAGAACATAGCAAGTAATTCTAGTTCTTCTGAAACTACCTTGCTTGCCGTTGGAATTTCAATTAAGCCGTCTCGTGCATATTAAATCTCTTTCCTCCGGTAAATAAAGACACATTTCTCAATATACGAGTATGTGACTAGATACATCTCTGATAGTGCCAGAATCAACGGATTTATAGTCTAGTTTAATTTAGATAAATAAATATTTTATTATAATAAGAAAAATGTTTTAGATTTGTCATTGTGATTCGCATTTCGCTGGAAAATTATTAATACTAACAGAAACTCATAGACGCATGAAACTAATTTTTTTCATTGTCCACAAAAAATAAGAAAAAAAAACAACGATAACTACGGCATCTTAATTTAATTTTTATGTTTAACATCAAATTTTCTATAACGATTTAAAATATGCCATTTTAGATATGCCACCAAAACGTTATAGATATGCCACCGTTCGTTTTTGTTCGTGAATATGGCGTTGTTGACATCACACCGAACAACATCGCGCATTTATGACAGCTGTCTTACGAGCCAATAACGTTATGTACATCATAATGAAGTTTTAGACAGTTCGAACCGTTTCGGAATGTGCGGTTTTAGACCGTTTTTAAATCAATAATTATTAATGAAAGTATTAAAATTATACATTTTTAGTGTGATTATCAGAAGCAGGAATATAAACTAAACAATCTTCAACACTTCATAGAATAGATGTTATATAAGAATAGGAAGTAATATTTGTACAGCGCTCTTGGGTTGATTTTTTACAAAAACGGCGTTATAAAAATCATCCGATTATTATTATTAACACATTTTTAACGGAATCCGTAGTTTTTTGAAATATCCTATCTTTGGATTCGTGGAGTTAGTGGATTAAGGCTCAAGAGAATAAGAAAGGAATCAGCTATCAAGACCTCAGTGGCTGAGCGGCTTCGAATCCAGTCGTGTGCATGAATTTTGTTACATGTGTTATTTCACAATTTTTGTTTTTTATATGCAGTAGATATATTTATGGGATGTACTTGAGTGGTCGATACTTTCAATATCGCCCTCCTGAAATACCATCATTCAAAATCGAAACGTGATTCAAAATGACGTTAGCCGTTGTTGGTGACCACATCTGAATTGCCAGGTAATTGCCAAATTTCATCCTCCCTATTTCCTTCTCCTACCCACTAATTTCAGCCTCAAACATACCCTAATTGGGGATGCCACAGTCCCACTGGCTCCAGATAGCCGGGAGAATTTGGGTTTCTTGTAGCATTCATAAAAACAAAGGTGACTAGAGTTTCCGCGGAAGTTGTACAGTGGCCATAGTCTTTCTACAAGTTCTATTTCAATTAGGCTTTTTTGTATTCATAATTGGAAATGTTTGCTCGCATATTTAGGTTGGCCCGAATAAGCGTGCATATTTTTCTTTTCTAAAGTAACGGTAAAAACTCAGCAGATAACCATTTTTAAAATTATAACGAAGATTGTTATCGTTTTGTAGATCAATAAGCTCCAGCTTAGCTACTACTAGCACATTTTTAACCACAATTATAAGGGGGTCATTAAATAAATCTGATGTGGGCAGGACCTTTTTAAAATACGTAAACCTTTCTTCGAAAGTGGATATTAATTCAGAAATTTAATTCAAATAAATTGATTTGAAGTCATTCTTACGTTTTTGGTCGCGGTCTGTGCATCCCCGGTCTAAAGTGAATTAGGTACATACCTATTAAACCTAATTATTATTCAGATAATAAAACGAAATCAAAAACTGCCGAAATCCGTATTTATTATATTATACATTTCGCTTTAAGCTCCCAGTGGTTAAATTTGTGATGCAGTAAGCGTGACGGCTTCCATCAAATTCATTAGGGAGCTTTGACTCGTAATACAAACTGATAGGGCCTAGTTAATAAAAATATGAAATTTAATCTAGGGGTGAATTTACGGGGGCTTGCGCTGTTATGGTCTGAACGTAATGGCGTGGCTTAAAAGAGAGATTTATTACATTTAATTTGGGTTTAAGACTAATTAATTAAAATTAAACTGTTACGTTGTTTTAGGTGTAAGCTAGGCGGTGTTTGACGTAACCGTGCCTCTTTTAAAGCTGGCATTAAAATACTCAATCTAAAAACAAAACTGTGATTACAGTTGATACTAAATGTTTTTAAAGTGGTTACCTAATTATTTTACATGTTAGAGAGAGGGAGATAATAAATGTCAGAAAGATATATATTTTGGAAAGAGAGGGGGTTACGCGTGTTTTACAGGAACCATGTACAATATTAGACTCAGCTCATCTCATGCACGGAGTTTTAATCAGGGTAGGCAGTCGGAAAAACACTTAATTAATTGCAATTTTAAATTCTTACTATGTACGTGGTAAGTTTTTACTAAGAATGGCTTCAGTCAATGTATGTTGGGATGACCTGTTACATCAGATATCCAAATAACTGTTTTATTTATGCATACTACAAGCCAATTACTGGATATATCTTTTTTACCGACCGTATTAAATTGTATTATTGAAAGCCAACATAATTATGATAATTATTACGTTAGGTAAGTTGTACTTATCAATAAAGGTGCCAACAGATGGAACTTATTGCTATACTTGTACCGATAGGCACGGTGTTTTGCTACATCAACACAAACGAGTCTTCTCTTGAATACTCATTATGAATATATGTACATTTTTTTTGTAAAAAATACCGCCAACATTTGAATATGACATTTGCATACGTAGTTCCTGCTTTTGACACGTTATAGCAGGGCGATCAGTGTGCGTACGCGGCACTGCGATTTGTAGCTGGAACTTCGCGCATAATTTTGAAAGTATAAATATTTTTAATTTTTCTTCATTCATTATATTGTTTTTTCGACCACCAGACTAGGCACACGCCCGTGTTATGTCGGTCAGAGTTTTGTACAGTGCTACAAAGAGAGCATGAAAATATATCATGTATGCAATAGAGGAAATATCATTATCTTGCATAATGATCCCGAGCAAGGCCGGGTACACATCAGCTAGTAAACAATAAAAACAAAAGTTAATTTCATTATTTTATTACAGAGTCAATTTCTAGCTTTTTATAAATTTTAATATTATGTGTTTTTTTACATGAGTAAGATAGAGTATGCAGTGCTTTGTGCCTATTTGGAATGCACGCCTCTGGGTATCCGTTATGTTTGTTTATTGATTATAAATATTACTATATCGTTATTATTGAAGGGTTTCTTCCTCGCCTTCCGTATCTGCTGTTGCCTCTCGTTCTCTCTCGTGAACGTCACCAATTTATAAAATATATGAAACTATTAGAACATACTGTACCTGCCAACTTTTGCATTATGTTGTAAGAAATATTTTTTTATAATGTGTCGTAAATAAACTTCACTTGTCTCGAAAATCGATCTATCGTAGATTTCTATTACGTGAAACAAAAACAAAAAAGATTTTAAGATACTCTCAGTATCGCCCCTGTGAGAAACCGTTATGCTGAATCGAAACGTTTTAGTGATGAGATTAGAATAGCCACAATTTTTCTAACCTTTCTCTTCTACTCTTCTCTTTCACAAAATCATTCAGTCTTATAATATTCGCTAATTTGGCAACGATATAATTCCACTGACTCACAAAATCATTCAGTCTTATAATATTCGCTAATTTGGCAACGATATAATTCCACTGACTCTGGGCAGTGGAATTAGACTAATAAGCAAAGTAGAAGAAAACCACGTATTAAATAAACAATTAGAGAAAAGGGCTGACTCTCCAATAATATATCCACTATAGTGTAACCTTACTTGTATGCATTAATAGTATGTAACATGAATGTAAATAGGAAACATAAAAAAATATTTAAAAACGCATTAAAATGTACCTGGTTACCCATAGTTCATGTAGCCAACTATACGACTAAAACTGCTATAAAATTAATTTTAGCAAACAAGACGGAAATCATAGGATAAAAACAAAATCAGAAATAACCGTATGCTCAAATGAAAGCTGACAAGAATGACTTTATATATTTTCTTAAAACTCATAGATTCAGTAAATAAACACAATGTAATCCGTCTTCTAAAAACATAATAGTAAAGAGTACCATCAGCAATAAAACAAATGTCAAGTCATAAATAAAAACAATATTAGAAAGCAGGGGAACTCACTCCTGATATCGATCTTATACTCATATATACCAGAGATTTAGTTTTATTTGTGGCAGTTTGACGATGCCCGCGTTAGGGTGAAACCGGTCCGGTCGAAAATAATTAACTGGGAAAAAAGTTACAAAGGTTTTTTAAACAAACAAAAAATTCATTTTAATATCGAATTCCACCCTTTCAGTTATTCTTCTGTTGGCTATCATCAGCGTAATATCTAACCAACCACAACTCTACGGAACTGTACACTTTCCTGTCACGGTATCGTAATGTATATTATTAAGTCGTAATATTTTTAATATTACTTATAATAAGTAATCTTTAGTTATTTTTAATGAAATACGAAAAATAAAAATACTGTTAATTGTATGAATCCCTAAGAAGCTATATATTCAATTTATTTTTTAATAACGTAGTTTATAAACCTCATTGTAATATGTAACCATTGAAGAAGATAATATTAACATATCCTAGATGAAACACGAAACCGAAAAAAAACAACAGAAAATAAAAAGGACTCGAACCCAGGACCTCTGTCTTTCCGGTACAACCGCTTTACCGACTAAGCTAATGAGACCAGTTCAATTTACGCCATATTCACCGATATCATACTTCAAGTTCAAGACTTGTCAATATTATTCTCCATTTTAAATCCCATATTATTGGCTGCTATCCTTATGATGATTGCAAAGTTCTTCCGAAAACAATTGCAATCTGAATAGAGTCTCGGATATACCTATCTGATTTTTATTTATATGAGACATCTATAAGCCCAGAAAGAATATTCGTATTCGTATATTAATAGCTCCTGTTATTATATTAGAACAATAGTGTTTAGTTATTATTCGTTGATGGGAGGCTCTACCCATTATTTTGGTTTCTTTTGGTTGTCGAACTGCATCTTGGGGCAAGGAGGGCCGTACGGATTTCATTATTTGTACGGCCGCAAGTGGCCGAGGACCGTGTCACTTGCAGCCGTCCGATTTAAGGCGAAGCTATTAGAAAAATCACTATTTCGATTAATTCTATACTACGAATCGGTTAACATTATTAAAACCAATGCTTTTGATAAATTGAACTTTCTCCTAGACATTCCCTTGATGAGAAATATAATAAAAATATACACGTAAACTAATAAAAGAAATTGAAAATTATGAACGCATGCAAGGGAGAATTTAAAAATAAATACTGCTTTGTAGCTAAGATTATTTGTGAAAGATTCCCTTGATTCATTCTTTTTTTTTTCTTACAAAATTCACAAAAAATAAAAATCGCTTTTTCGCCTACAACAAACGTTTTCAGATTCCTCCAGCCAAGCGAATTTTATGTCTATTACCTATATTTGCGGTGACCCAAGACACGCAGCTTGTAACATTATTTTTGACTATTGTATTGTGCATGCGCGGATACGTTACGCTCACGTACACTGTAATATGAATGTGAATATAGATAATATAAACAACTAATATTGTCGTGTCTGCACTGTACGGTTCTGCACTGCGCGGTGCTGGTAGATGTGAATAGACTTTTATCGACTCGCCATTATTAAATTCATCGAAGCATTCTACATCTGGATCATGTCTTGAACTGCGCTTTCGTCATTCATCTACGTAACGCTCGGTACAATCCACCTTATTTATAATTTAGCAAGCCCTTTCACTTTATAGGATAACACTAGAGTCTTTAGTCTCAATTTATTTATAATATAATAAGATATAACTAATTGTGTTTAATTCTTTATAATCAGAGTTCTAAACAGAGTATTGTTGCTACCTCATTGAGGTCTATTTGCTTGAGATTGTTTGTCTTCATGAATATTTTGCAAGTCTAGAGATTGCGATGGAGCTCATTTAATAATAAATACTACCCTTGTACGAATCTGCTTAACATTTAGCCAAATCATTAAATATAAGTAATAAGATACAGAAAATAAAAAGTTATCGAAAACACTCTAATCACTGAGCTAAAAATGCTTACTTATTTTCCTTCATTTTTATCGAAATCATAAATACATCAATTATAAGAATTTTTAATTTTTCTCTCAATTAAATTCCCATATTTTTGGCTGCTATCTTTATTATGATTGAAAAGTTCCTCGAATATATTTTTGCAATCAATACCATGTCTCGAATATACCTATTCTATTAATTAATTCAGTACTTTGTGTGATATATTATTACTTGCAGTAAAAAGCAAATGAAGATATTTTGCTTCAATTCCTGTAATTTGCCAACTACAAAGTTCACAAATCAAAGTTGAGGCAACAGAGATATAAAGGACAGCATGTTTTCCAAATCAATATTTAGAACTTGAAATATTACTGAGCCTTTCTTTCTGTCGCAGTGTTGCTTGAAAATGCATTTAATGGTGACTGGACACGTTTACGGGTGCCTGCAAAATCGGCTATTACTCGTAGTTTGTACTCCGGGAGCGAGAGATTCGTTGCATACTGAAAATCGTTTTCGGAAAAACGTTATTTATAAGTGACACTGCTATTACTTAGTACGGACCTCGGATCGTAGATATGATTTGAGTTACGGTCCATATTATTAATGCAAGTGAAGCATTGGAAATTCGACAACTTTAAAAGCAAATATTTGCTGAAGGATGTGCATACAACACTAGTTCTTGTTCAGTTTTTCTTGGAGGGGTGGGAGTCAACTTGTAAATGACAGTGAGTTATATTCGATTCAATACATTTCAATTTAAAATTTTATGTAAATATGGTTCGATATATCTTCACAAAGAAAAAGATTTGCTCGGTACTTAAATGACCGTTAATTATTATTATTTTTTTTTTAAATTTAGTTTACATGCAGTTCCACAGTGTTATTTGTGATGGCGGGTTTTTTGTATCCATAAAATATACATCTTGATCGATGAGTTTCTATTGTTTTTTTTTAAATTTAAAGCCATTTCGGAGTAAATGAAAACATAAAGGAAAATAATTATAATATCCACGCATATGAAATATATATATTATACTAGCTGATGTGTACCCGGCCTTGCTCGGGATTTTTTTGTTTGTTTATAAAGTTATGAAGTTGTAAATTCTTGCTTGTCATTAAGGTGCCATAATTGATTTGACAGCAAAAGTAACTGTCTCCAAATAAAGAAACATTCATTTGAATATTTCATTTCATTCCAAACGTTTATTTTTTCAAAATATATCTAAATCATAAAATTCTTAAGTAGGTGCCTACTCGTGTTTTCCATTTTGAAAATATTCTACCAAAAAAAACCTTCTTCTTTTGAATATGCAATCTGTGGCTAACCAGAGTGTTATGTCTATGGGTTAACCTAAATAAAACATGGCGGGTTAAATATTTTTCATACTAATTTTAAAACGTCATAGCAACAGTTTTACATATTGTATTTCAATCAAACTACTTTCTAAACCTTCCCGGCACTAATAAAAACAAACTGCTATTTTCAGCGAAACCGGTCTAGTGATTTTCGAGAACATCGAGGATAAACAAACAAACAAACTTACATTGATATATTATATACTCAAATTTTCCGTACAAAAGTGAAAAATATCCGGAAATTAATTTTGTAGTACCGAATCAATATATTTTTAACCGTTTTTGTGTTTGTTTTAAAAAATGTTTTAACGATTTTAGACTGCTTATTGCACGATCAAGTGAATCGAAAACTTGAGTCAAGAGTCTGAGTAATAGAATACTACTCGTATGTATGAGACGATGATATGTATGAATGTGAAGACAGAGTTGTGTGGTTGTCTATCCTCTCTGCCTACCCCCGTAGCGAAACGGCGTGATGGTTAATAAGTTAGACTGCTTATTTATATAATTTTTTATTTATATTATTTAATATTTCGTACAAAAAACATTAATATTTCAAATAAATACCAACTTCTTTTTGCCACTAACTTTTGAATAAATGCAATATAAATAATAAATAAAAATAAAATAGTAACTGCAATATTCTGATATTGTGTCCTGTCCATACAAAATAATATCTTCACAAGCTAAAACTTTATAATAAGATGAGCCAGGTAAGTATGTTTCTGTATCCGTTTGTACATAATAAGACAAACCCTAGCAAGTAATATTTGTGCGACATCCTTGAGCTGTTTCACCTTCTAAAGGTGTTCCACAAGAGACTGCTGTGATGACTAAATATAATAAATTCCGCATTATATTGAGTATTTTACAGACAATTATTTCCATCGCAAGGTGTCATCTATTATAAAAGTAATCAAATTATTTATGAATACTTTCCCAAATCGGACTGCGTACAATTCAAAGGCGTGCTCTGAATGCGTGCGTGATATTTCCTCAATTTTCTTTTTATTCAAGCTCCTGTAATACACCTATCTCAAAAAGTGATCCAACGAATGCGTTCAAACAAATGTTTGTATTTTAAAAAACATTACATTTTTTTCATTATTTTGCTTTGTCCTATCAGATGGTTATCATTAGAAAAATATTAATAAGGATGTCTCCTAAATGTATTATGTAAAGAGTTAATGACAAGATCAACATTAGTTTGTCGATATCTTCAAAATGTCAAAGTTATGAGCTTCCGAAGTGGTCTTGAAGATTCTCAACATTTGGATGACTTATATCTTCGGAACTATTAAGGATTTTCCAAAAATTCAAAAATTTGTGTCCTCATCATACTCTATTTAATATTAAACATTTGTAAATAACATAAAATTTCGTTATAGAAGGCAATCCCATTGTAACACAGGTCGTAGTAATAATGAATGTTTCGGTTTCATGAAATGCGGTGTATTCTTTTATCGCGGTAACTTTTAATTTATCACTCTTCATGATGTGAACCAAGATGTTGAAGTTTTTTTTTACATCTATTACAATTTCGTTAAATTTGGCTGTTTAATAGAGATTAGCAAAAATCATAGGAAGCCAATGAAATCATAAGCGCTGATACGTAACTAATACTGGTGCTGTGCCTACCCTATTTAAGGCATCAAACTTCCTACCTTCTCTTATCTTGAGCCAAGGCACCGGATGTTTGTGTTCACTTCGTTAGCCTATGGTAGTAGCAAATTATCGACATTCACATCACAGGTCACTTGCCACTGCCGAAAATTCCCAATACAGGTTTTCATATATTCCAGTTTTTTTCTTCTTTAAATATTAATAGATAGAGCGAGGTGACTGGTAAAGAACACATATCGAAATGTAGTACTTGGACAATACCATAATAAAGGTCTGCTCAAACGTGAACGTCAACACAACGGAAACCTATTAACCGTTTCCATTTAAGGTTTCTTATTTTTCGTTTTTCTATGGATACAAACAGTTATGTATGTTTCAATGGATACAAAACACCCGTCGCGGAAACGTCATCACAAAGCATTTGTTCAGACCTTAGAATGCTAGGTAAATATGAAATATTATCAATCATCACTGAACAGAAAGTTCCAATACATGTGATTTGAAATAAAACTGATGTCGCCAATTTACGTAAGAACTTTCCAGTCTTAGGTCAGGGACCCGAAGTAGGGGAGAATCGACCTTTATCCGTGTACGCAGACACGCCCACAATACTTCCATATATTTATCTTTTCAGTAATCACCTCCAGCAGCAACGTGCCGATGCTTTTAACTCTCTTTTCGGGAATAACCGCAACACATTTTATACTTTTAGAATGTACATAAGGAATGACGACATAATTAATAAGCAAAAAAATCTCTCTTACAGTCCTATTTTGAATATGTACCCTTTTTACAAACGTCTCTTTCTCTTACCCCCGCTCTTTACTTACCCCCCGCAGTTATTATTCCACCACCACTCTGTATTGACAATAATAATAATAATTATTAATGGATGATTTTTATACCGCCGTTTTTATGAAAAATCACCTCAAGTGCGATTTTGTAATAATGTTAAGAGGAACGGTTGCGCGGCCTGTTTCATACAATATCTAATTTTGGATTTGACGTCAAAATACTCATCTAAACCTAATGATCTTTTTTTTATCAAAAATTATACTAAATATCTAGTACGGATTAGAAGTAATTTATTTATTTTTGTTTTACATTATGCAATATAGGTCATTAAAGGAATTGAGAAGCAGTTTTAACAATTTTTTGGGGGCTAAAGATGAACTAAAAAAAAAGTTTTAATCCGTTTACTTTGAATATATAATGAAATATAAAAAAAATAAATAAATTAAGCATTATGGTGGACTTTAAATTATATTAAAAACGCCAAATTTACGTTGGAACACAAATTAGCAGTAAATAATTTAAAATATCGACCCGTTTTATTTACGTAATCATATTGACATACCAAATATGATAATTTAAAAAAATATATATGATAAACCCGCAAATAATTTTCTATGTTGCCTCTAAAATAAGGTTTTTTTTTTCATTGCTATATACTTCTTACTTTAAAACAAAAATACTTCTCATGCGTACTAGGTATTTACTAAACCTTTAATTTAAAAAAAATATATCATTTTGTTTGGCTGGGTATTTTGGCCTCAAATCCAAAATTATGTTATGTATGAATCAGGGAGCGTAGCCGTTCCTCTTAAGTTAATATATACGAATTTATACCTGAAGAAGTAACGGTGATTCTGAAACCGATAGGAAAAATACTCAAATGGAGTGGTGTTATACTAAGTGAATTAATTTTATTTTTTAAATGAATATCCACAAAGTATAAAGAATTTATTATTATTACAATAGTATTGAAAAAAATGTTCACATATTCCGAATATTTATTTGGAAGTTCGTAAATTCGGTAAAACGTGACGTCACCAGAAAAACATTCATTTACCTACAATTTATGTAAATGAAAATACACCCATCATTATTTTGACAAATTTTATTCACACTGACAGGTACAGATTCAAACCTTTAACATATTTTTAATATTTTCTTGGCAAGTTGTCAGTGAAACAATGAGCATGGATGAAGTGACAGTAGGGCGGACTCTTACCTTCCGTCCCATTGGGAAGAGGCACGGGGCGGCTGCTCTCTCTCCTCCAGGTGACACTGGGCGGCGGTGATCCTCGGGCGGCACACGTCAGCTGGGCGGTGGCGCCCTCTTTGACCACCACGTCTGAGCTGGTGGCTGCGTCCACTATATCTGGTGGCACTGTGATGGAAAAATAAAGAAGTTACCGGAGAATATTTGAGTTCTTAAAGTACGTTATTTTGCCGGGAGATCACTCCTTGATTAATGTTATGGCTATTATAATCTATCAGTTTGGTACTTCCTGATGTTCCTTTACTTATTTTCCTTCATATCCTGCACTGCCTTGCACAGTATGGAATATTAACAAAATATTGAAGAATGACAATAGTTATGGATTAGCACCTTTAATATTAAAATTTGGTTTATAGTGTAAGGAAGCGTAGGATGATGAGGAAAAGTGGAAGATGTCTGGTAACAAAATATTTAACAATTCCGAACACTTCTGTAACAAAGCTTTTTTTTGACAGTTTAAATTATTCTGAATTCCTTTAACCAAGGCAGCTACAGCTTGGCATTGTAGATATTTATTATTTTGGACCTACAAAATGTCATTACTATGGCACCACCAAAGTCTTGGACATTTTGATGTTGATTGTTAAAAATCCGCAATAAACTATTATTTTGCTATTTATTAATAGTTTAAAATTTATTTAAAACGAATAAAGCAACAAACAGTGGAGCGAGGAAAGTGTATTTTAGTGCTGTTTGGCAGAATTTTGAGCAAGGAGCTATTTTACAACTTATAAGATGTTTACAAACGAACTGTTGAAATGGCTGGTAGGAAGAGTGGTCCGTTAATAATTAAAGTAATTAATTTCATACCTATTTAAAGAATATTTTTGTAGATTTATGACAATTTTAAAACAATAATGACCATGTACACTCTGATTTAAGGTTATCCGTGACATTCAAGTGTGACAGGTTATTAGTAAAGAAAGAAAAATATTGTAATTCAATTTTATTTTATTCATAATTTTGATCTGTGAAATAGATTTTGTTTTTCATGTATCTAACATCAAATTTATGCTTATTTCGATACACAAATTTCAGAAATACATAAAAAACGCCTTTCCATGTCTTCCTTGCAAAGTAATAATTAATAAAATGTTTTAACCGTAAAATTGTTTAAGAATGTAGAATCTCCTCCTCACGGAAAGTTTAATTAATTACTAAACATCATTTGGTTAATAAAAATAATATGCATTTGGACCATTGTGCTGTTTTAAACTCACTTTGATTTTAGTATCAGTCATATTTGTGTTGCCATTTAAAACCATTAACCAAACTCATTTTTTGTCTGCTTTTAAATATTAGACTATACTTATACAGAATTCGTGCGAGTAAGTTATATTGCATCCAGGAACTAAATACTGTAATAAAACCACTATTATTTTGTTTCAGCTTTTAAAATTCTTATCATAGTAAGACTCAAATACCCCCTCGACAAAAACCGTCTTTTTTATTTAGTACACCCCTAACATTTTCATTGAATTTATAATTAAAAAAATGATGTCAACTTTTTTCACAGATTTTTCAAGAACAAAATAATGATTAACATTTCCGACTGTTTAAAAAAAACGTATAATTAGATTTCATTGGTCACTATCGAATTTTCTCTATTGACCAGACTCAAAACGTAATACAAGTAGATAAATTTTCTTATTACAAAACCTATTGAAACTCAAATTTTATGACAAAGTAGTAATATTTATTACTATTGGTTATGCAGACACTATCTATTCATCAGAAACGATTTAACCATAAAAGCCTAACGCGGTCTTGTCTAGACTGCAGACGTTAAAACTTTACGAGTATCTATTAAATTGACAGGTAAGGGCAGGAAAGGAAGGGGATGGTTTAATTGGTTTATTTCGTGTTATTTGAACATTTAAATGAAATTATCGAAACATTTATACTTTGAGTTGAAAAAATTAAATAATTTATAATTTAATATACTACTTCAAGAAACAATATGACCCCAATCGTTGAAGGAGAGTTGTTTGAATGGCTTAGGTCATGTTAAATAACCAGATATGAATAGTCAGGTGCTTCTAATCAACTTGCCCTCACCACAGCCTCACAGCATACTCCAATTGGGGATGCCATTATCCCACTGACTCCGGGCAGTTGAGACTCTTACGTGGTATTCACTTACTATAAACACAGGGAAATCCCTAGCACGATGCGCGGAAAAATACTATACAAGAAAATAACTTTTAAATACCTATCTGAAAACTTGAACCATTAGAAACGCGTACTAAGAATGAGTCTATAAATAATAATAATAATAATAATAATTGGATGATTTGTATAGCGCCGTTTTGTGAAAAATCACCCCAATGGCGCCGTACAAATATTACTTCATATTCTCTATCTATTTATGTACAAACAGATACACAAAAACATACTTACCCGGTAAGTCGTTTCAGATGATCACAGCTTTATTAGAAAATTTAAGCGTAGAAAAGATATGATTTTTACATTTGCTATTTTATCCTCCTTTTCTATTGATATTACATTTATTAGAAGATTGGTAGCAGAAGAAGAATCGGTATTTATTTGAAATATTTGTAATTTTTAGCACTGTAGAATATTTATAAAATGACCTTAAAAAGCTTAAGAAATTTTTAATAGATATTTCTTTTTTTTAAACATTTAGTTGTTTACAGTGTTGTGGGCGGTGGACACATTTGCGCACCGGTGTGTGAAATTTTTTACTTACTCTATAAGTGACTTTAGGTAAGCACTAACCGGCTAGCCTAGCTAAGCAATTGTACTCTCAATACCAACCTAGTGAGAGATCAACATTCATAATCATTTTATTAAAGGTATTTAGTTATAGCTATTAACTTGATCTCATTATCCAGGTAATATTTCTCTTTTTTTTAAGTTTCTTTTCCACCTGCCCAATATACAAAAATGGGATTACCATAGATTCACGGGTTTTTGGAAGCTTAGGGATAAGGACCTTTACCATGCAATGAAAAGATTGAAACAAAAGACAATATAATTGTTACATCAAAACCTCTTACCGACAACCTCCAAATACCCCATCTGACTCCGCATGGGCTCTGTATTGAGTTGGCACATGTACCACCCCCTGTCAGCCTCCCTTAGTTCTTTTACGTGGAGCCTCCAAGCCCGTCGGTCAGACTGCGACACCCCTATGCGGTGGTTCTTGGTGATAACGTGGCCTGCTATCGTCAGTATCGTCTGGGTATCTACTCTTAACCAGGCCACCTTAAAAAAATACAAATATCAATTAAATATACATAAGAGGTAGATTAAACAAATCGGCAATAAATCGCATACAGATGTCAGGAATAACAAAATTTTCTGGGCATGAGTTGTAAGCAAAAACAAAAGTTGTTCGTGAAGAAATCTCTTAAAATAATGATAATGACAATATTCGTTTTCAAAATTAGTGGATTCCAAATGGAAAATGGGTGTTTCGATTTAAGATACAGCAGGTTTTCATGAATAATTAATCAAACATCTGTTTTTACTACTCTGTTAAGTGAAAATAATTTAATGTGTATACGGTCTCATTTTGAGAGAAACCAATTGAAACCCACAAGTTTCTGAGTATAGCTTAAATATTATTCTGTAAGGTAAAGGAAAATGACTCGCATATTCCCTTTGCGTCTATTCACTAGTCTCCCTAAAACAAATTGCGTTAGTCACCAGGCAGCTATTGAAAAACGAATTTCATATTCCTAAAATCTATTTTACGGTAAAATATTTTCTGTTATCATTTTCAAAACAACTGGGGGTTTTTGAGAGATTATAAATTTGAGGATAACCATTCGTGTTTTGTTCTTCTGCGAATCCATCCGAGAGATTTTTTTCTAAGAATGACAAACATTTCCGAGTTATGAATAATCTGACAGTATTTGAAAAACTCCTACTACCGTCATCATAATCGGAAAAAGTTTCTTTGACAAATTTGGAGGAGGTGACTAGCAGAACAATTGGACTAACGATGTATGGCTACTAACCGGTTTTCTCAGTTCCCCAAATCATTAACGTTATTTTTAATTCCAAGTTTTTCCTCAGCAACAAGAAATGCATTGAGCCTCTCATTTTTCAAAAGAAATTTCAGTGAAAAAGCTTGGAAAAATTTTAACTTATATGGGTATCGTTATTTTACCACATTCTGTGACATTTCACGGCAAATACACTTAAGCGTACAAATTATATTCATATGCAGATTTAGGGGGTGCTTTTCGAAATTAAAATTATACTTACCGTTTTGTTTACATAGAGCAGTCCAAATTACAACTCTGTTATAAATTATAATCATACTAAGTATTCAAAATTGAAAACAAGAAAAAAAATGTCGTGCCGAAAACAACATATGATATCAAAGGTTTACAAACTTACCAGAAGGTAATAACTGAAATACGTCAAGTTGGGAAAGCAAACAAATATGGTAATATAAATAAATTATACCTTGAAGGTTTGTAGATTGTCTACTATACATGTAATAATTGCTTCCCTTCCTAGCGGCGCCGTAACGTTTCCTATTTCCTCTCCGAAATTCGGTGTTTCTGAAACAATTGAAAGTTTTGCGTCAGAAAATAACAAACATGACAAAGTGAAACTGCTGACTTCCGAATAAGCCAATAAATCAAGATGAACCACTCAAGGTAACTTTTTACGAAGGGAGCTTTTTCAGTTACCCCTTCTATTACTCTTATTCGTTTTTCGACGGAAATATCATTTTATTGGCTGATGTCGCAAGCGACATTTATAAGATTATCGTTTGGCTTACAAAAACCTTAAAAAGAGAAAATGGTTATCTTTCCACGGCTTGAAATATTTAAAAATGATCCTTTTTATTATTCCACGATAATGATAAAACCGTGTCTTTTTACTCTAAGATTTCTGGAATAGATGACGCTTTCCAATAACATATCAGATTTCACAGTGATGACACTTTATTTCAAACTCGTCAACGAGTAGCTTTATTTTTATGTTTTCATTGTGTAGGTACAGTGTTCCGAAGGCAAAAGGATTATTACATCCCTTTTTAGGAAAGGTTGTAAAGATGAAGGTAGTGCAAAGAGGAAGCGATGGGTTGTACCAGTGAAGAATCCCTTGGAAGAAATATAAAAATTTCTCTTTTTTATTTGAATACCGCAGAAGAGTCCCCACTGCTCCCAACCGTCTGAAGCCAGTGAGACTATGGCGTCCCCAATTGGGGAATGTTGGGAGGCTGTAGGTAAAAGCCATTACACGCAACGTTTCAATTCTGGATGCGACGCCACAAAGTTACCAATCGTTTGAACATATTAAATTGATTATTATAATTTTTTATAATACAAACGTGTTTCATAAATGTTCTATTTGTGTCTCAAATAAATATATGTGTAAGTTTGGGAAGGTTTATATCTATAGGTACTATATGTACTTATGTCCGTTAAGTATATTAATAATTTATTTTATTTAATATTTTGTATCCCGCTAACAAATAATTCACCACAATATTTAAACGTATAACGTGCTAAGTTTTTAAGTGCAAAATATTTAAAATAGCGCCATCTTATTGCATAAAAATTCTAAATCTTCGTTTCAAATGAATACCCTTAAAGCAATTTTTTAATCCCGAATGGGCTTTTTGGCTCTGGACCCAGAGGTTGCGGGTTAGAAACCCGGAGTGTCAAATACATTTTTATTTTTTTATTTGTTCATGTTACTTGACAATACTGTATTTAAATCAAATTACGTACAGTTTTGTCATTGTTAATAGACACCACGATTCAATAGAGAACCGTTTGCTTGAAATAGCTTTTGCTATGTTTAGATAGATCTGATGAACGATATTCTTCTCACAATTCGTCTTATTTTTCTTCGTTTCGTACCCCACTTTCAATCATTCCAATCACAACATTATATAAATGGGTTCCCAAATTTCTTTGGCTTTGAATTGCATAATTAATTTATGTTAAAAACTCATATGTTAATTTATTAAACAGTAAAACATTTATTTTAAACAATTTATTTTAATAAATTATAAACATCATTGTAATATTCAATCATTGAAGAAGATATATTAACCAATCCTAAAATAGAACGTGAAACCCGAAAAGATATCATCCAATAATATGGGATGTAATGGAGGATAATATTGACAGGTCAAATTTGAGATGGCCCCCCCCCCCTGACCTTTAAAGATGTGATGGCCCGCCCTTCCTTCGTTTATGATTTAATTTAGCAATAGACCTCCGTTCGCGCCACCGGTTTAAGATGACTCCTCTACTGCTGCCTTAAATTTTCCTAACTAATGTGATCGGAAAACCCTTTGTAGTTTTCCTTTCAATTTGAGGTTTTTCTCCTCCTTGGCCAGCGTGTAACGTCTAGCCCTATGCTAACATTCGAGTGTTTCCGATTTTCTTAATTTTCACGGTAATTTTTGCACTCCAATGTGGTCAATTTCCCAAGCTTTTCCGGAGTCTACGTTGTGTTCTGATTTTTGGTTCAGACTATTGGAAAAACAAGGTCTTATTTTGTGGTAACCCCTATTCTTTGTAGCGTAGGCAGACTCTCGCATACCATTGACAGAATTCGTATTCCTAACATTCCTATCTTAGACTTTAATGTTCTGAACTCTCTATTATTATTCTACTATGCAATCTACGTTAATTTCCTATGGGAAGACTAGCATTTTCCTAACTTTACCCCTAAATTTTCTATTTTTCTTCTATCGTGAGTTTTAATGGGAAAACTTAGCTTCTAGGCTATACTAATTGCACTATTCCTGATCTATATAATACGACGTAGTTTCAATTTTAAATTTGGTATACATGAATGTGATGATCACAGTATTATCGCCTTTCCTCATCGTGCTAAGTGTTATTCTACATGGATTAGTTTCAATAAATTTCATGGTTAAAGGGTACAGTTTTACTTGTTTTGGCGCCATCTCCATCCTCTCCTAAATTTGGGAAAATTACATGATTAGGTTTTAGTTTTCACAGCTTTTGTTATGACGAGTGATCGAATACGGCTTGTTTCGCTGCAATGAATTCGGCTCCAGACCTACCCCTAAAGTACTCAGATGACCACGTTTCCGGTCAGTAACTCTCTCTTCACAGACGTACAGCCTGACCAAACGGTATACGTAACCTCTTCTTTTAGTTCGTGCGCTATTGGTCATCCCCTGTACCGCGACGGAAAGAGCACCTCCCTTATCCATGGGTCCGAGACCCTCCGAATTCCCGTCCTCCAGACAGTTACATTTAAAGGAGATCAAACCGGTTCCGTCCCCTCGTCAAACAGCATTAGATACTTGCGATTTTTTTGCAAAGTCCGGGTTGAAAGGCCGTCCCCCGCATCAAAAGTTCAGAGATAACCACGCTTAAATCAGCAATTATTTCTGCCCAATCGATAGGTACAAATTATAAATATATGTAAACAATACGAGTTTTTATAATCCACAATACTCCAGTTTTCCCAGAAAATTGTGGATCTGACATCTCCAACACAGGTCGTGAATCTGTGCCAGATATTCAGATATATTACATATCAAAATACATGAAAGTGATAATACAATATATATAATAGATTACTTTTGGTTTGGTTGCCAGGTTGGTTTAATGAGACCCTGCTATCTCATGTAGTTTGAATTTAACTGTAGATTGATTTTTTTGTTTGGAGAAAAGGTAGGACTCCAAAAAGCCCAAAATTTGCAAGGCCTGAACCTTGAAAACCTAAGTCGAAGATAAAATTAATTTTATAACATCACTTGGGAACGTATTGTCGACGAATGATTATGCTTATTTTGACATTTCTAGTAATGTGGGTTTTTGTTTGTTCTGTTGAATTCATCAATATGTTCGAACGGGTGTGGAGCGCCTTTGAATTGAATCTTTCCATGAAAATGGCGCTATAAAAATATGTATGTACGCAAACTACAAATACGTGATTTCTAAAAGAAGATAGTTCATCGCAAAAGATGATAGTTCATCGCAAAAGATGATAGTTATTTTTCAATTAAATGTCGACGTTTGTTAAGGTACTTATTCTTCGTAAGATATACTGAAATTCGAATATATATATATACATACTTATACGTATCTACATACTTCGATAAAGGAGGGTGTGGTTTGGAATGTTGACCTAGTTTTAATAACAGTCGAGGATGTGTGTCATTGAGATATGCGACAGTTATTAAGTGTCAGAGACCCCCGTCAGGAAGCATAACAATTAGGATTCATTGGTTTGTTTTTGAATGATAACGATCTTTGAATTAATAAAAATCGTTTGGGATGTTGATAATTTAGTAATGTTAGTTTTTGAATCTATGTGTTAGAGAAAATATATACTAATAAAATAAATAGTTTTTATAGGACATATACATAAATATAATAAATGGTTTTATATATATATATATTAAACATTGTATATAAATAAACATAAAATAAATAACGGCCATATAGATTTGATAGATACATTATACGCTTTATACATACATATATACCCATACACACATACATACTCTTAGTAAAGGCCAAGTTTTTAGCCGAAGTTATTTCACTATACACCTAGGAAAATACACACGTACATCGGGAAAGCGGTTAGCGAATAAACCGTCTCTCATGTCCCTTCGTCTCGCAGAAAAACAGGTAGGAAAGCCCATGGACAATTATCGTTCCCTCCTATCATACCCTACTGTGAAAATGTCCCATCGTCATCGAACATCGTCAAAGATAGGCATCGATCCATGACACCTCGGAATGCGAGTCCCCTCAAACACCCTAAATGTCGACGCTTCTGGGAAAATAACTCACCAACGTCAGGATGGTAGGAAACCAGGTCCACCCTCTGGAAGCGACGGATATCCTCAACATTCAACAAGTCTGGTTCTTTGTCCACGAGGGATAATTAGGTGAAGCCAGACTGGTATTTCGTTCCCTTCTCCCGTCCTCCTACGCGATAGAGAGCTTCAGACGATTTCACTAATTTCACCCCTTAACCAACACACACGGGATAAAAGGCAATTATACGGGTAGGTATCTATCGGAAATTATTATAAATACCTAAATGTGTTTATGTATAAATAGGTATTCTTGAGTATTTATAATTCGAGCACTGGTAATAAGTGAGACAATTGAATTATCTATAGTACCCGTTTAATCATAATTCAATGCGAAAAGAAAGGTTTATACAGGTAAGTATCTAACGGAAATTATTATAAATACCTAAATGTATTTATGTAAAAAATAGGTATTTTTGAATATTTAAAAGTCAAGTACTGGTATTGAGTGAGACAATTGAATTATCTTTAGTACTCGTTTAATTATAATTCAATGCGAAAGGAAAGGCTTATCGTAAAATATCTTATGAAGGTAGATGTACCTGCTGGGTATCATAAAATGTACTTGAACACAAATATTTGATTAGAACGGCTTTGATCAAGTATACAAAACATTTACTCATAATAAATAACGGTCGTATAGTATTGACCTATATATTAAACATTAAATATAAATATATATTTATACATATAATATATGCATTTATACATCATTAGAAATATAATTCAAGTCACTGTCCTCTTCTTCCCGGGGATCCTGAAAACTTTAATATTTAATGGTTGGCTCACCTGAACTCCCGACAAACTTCATAATTTTTCCAGACGGGTTATACACGCCAATTATGAAGCTTCAGAAAATATTGGACTTCCCTTCCTGGTATGTTTAATCTAATTTAAGAAATATTTACTTAATAACAATCTAGCGTTACCTAATTTCAATTCGTGATCTACCGATTTGTACTATTTCTTCAAATTTAATGAACTCTAAATCCAAATATTACTAAACAATATTTAATTTTTGTTGTTTTTAAATCCGTAAACCGAACGCTTCGTAATATTTTAGAACTTTATCATTTTTCTTTGACGAAATTAATCCCACACTAAGTATTAAAATGAATTATATGAAACTAAGACTCAGCTGTTTTTAAACTTTCACTAAATTATTTTAAACGCAATTATATTTAATTTTTCTTAAACTCGTAATAAATTCAGTTCAACACAAAATATGAATTAAATCACATTTCATTTAAACAATTTTAATTAATTCACAGAAGCTAATTTTAAAAATCTTTAAACAAATAACTTTATTAATTTTTAGAAATTTTCAATATTTATTAAATTATTATTATTATCACATTGCTCTAACAGTTTTGAGAAAATTAGATCAAATATATTGTTATCAACTTTAATTGCAACTTTTAGAAACTTCAACGTAGTTTAAGTATTATTAATTTTTAGGAAATTTCACTATTTATGAAACTATTATTGTATTAGATCAACAGAGAATTTATTTTAATACAATATTAATTCGAACACTCAAAACACTTTATTTATTATAAGACGAAATTTTTGAAGTCCAGGAAAAACACTTTTTAATCACTCCGCACGCAATTAACGGCGTATCAACTCGAGACGAACTGTCTTTAAGAAAATTTTAATATTAATTTGAACACAAATATTTTATTTATTTTAAGATGAAATTTTTGAAGTCCAGGAAAAACCCACTCTTAATTACTTAAATACCGATACGTCCGTAATCAACTATTTCTTCCAACTTATTTCGCGACGAACTCCAATCAACTTCAATTCAAACACTTTATTTATAAACACTTTCGATTATTATAATTTCACTTAAAACCACCAATTTTAATTAATTCACAGAAGTAATTTTTAGTATCAACTTAGGTATAATGAATTTAAAACTTCAATATTTTTCAAACTATTATTGAATTAAATCAAACTATTGTTGAATCAATCCAACAACTATTTAAAAGAATTTATTTAAAACTTTATTTAATTGTAAGAAACAAATCAAATGAAACTTCCTAAGTCCAAAAACAAAACAATTACTTAAAATCGGTCAGCACGTAATTAAATGTTTCCTCGCTCGACGTATTCCGCGACTAACTCCCTAACGTTATTGGATTTTCAAATGTTAGGAAACGGGTTAATGTACTTGTTAGTAAATTAATAAAAACTTACCCTACTTCTTAGTGCATATCCAAATTTTTTAGTTTAATTTCACACACAAAACCCGCAAAACAACTACCACTATCACGTATTTTTATGCATGCAAAAAACCATGCAACCTCTAGAACAGACTCCTTCCTAAAAATCCACCACATTCGCTTCCGTCTTCTAAAAACCCAACTACCCTATCTCTGCCTATCTAAGCCCGACTATATCACTCGCATTCTCAAATCAAAAACAACCACCCTCTCTGACTGTCTAAAACTCACTATCCCCCTCCTCCGAATCGACTACGTACCTTCTCCCGAACTCTCCAAAAAAACCGACTATCTTCCCGTTATTCGTCGCACAGGTCCGTACTAGGTATCCTTCGCCAACTTAAACGAATTTATAATTCTTTTAAATTATCTCCTATAAACCAACTATTCTGAGTAAGATATTTACTTACTGTTTGATCCCACTATCGAACCAAAATAGGTACCGTTCCTGCTAGTATCACGGTACATTTGGCACTCACGCGTGCCAAGAAATCCGCTCAGGTAACAATAATAACAATAACAAATGGGCCACTTCCACCATATATACCCTATCACTTAGACTATATCTAATGATTTACATATTAGTTTTATTACTAATGGCTTACAGCTTAGAAATTTCCTAATTCTGGCTTATAATTAGTGATTTACATCTAAGAGTTATATAGATAACGACAACTTGGACCTGCAGCTAGTGACTTAAACCTGGGTAAGCTCAATTTCATAATCGAAGTCATCAAGACTATACCTATATCCTACTCCATTCCTCACAAAACCGTAAATCTGAATGCAGAATAAAAGACAGCTCCCCAGTTGCGCTAGATACAGAATCGCATTCAAGATCGAACTACTTACTTATATAAGTTTTTGATATTTCCTCGCATACAAAGATTCGAGAAGATATTAACAAAGCAACAGGCACACTGGTCACTTAATGCGCATCTGGATATATTATTCATAACAATTTCGTCACTAACTTGATAATTTATTATCTTCAGTCCTAAGGATAGGTAGAATGTTCCAACTCATTTCTAATATCAATAATTAATTCCTGTTTCTTAGAGATGTCACATTATTTAATTCTTCAACGTGCCTCGGTAACTTCATTATTTCAACACCTTGCTTTAAACGTTGGTACCTAATTTATCACCCTCCCATAAAAGAAGAATTCTCGCCTTCATACAATCATAACTTTGATAATTTACTACCTGCAGCCTAGGGTAGAGTGTCACTATTATCCATCCAAAACCCTTGAGATTCTCTAACATTATGTCTTAGCCCGAAACAAACCGCGCTCATCTTTCAACGCGTCATAGGATTCTTATTCATTTTAACTCTCCGATTACAGTGGCGTCTCCAAGACTTATACTCGGGTCGTTGAAAAATCCTTATTTAATTTGTTTTAGGTATTTTAGGTGAGGCACTAGTTTGCGGCTTCGAACCATAGCAACTAGTTAATTTTTAACATCAACTACACCGTGTTGATTCTATTTAGTATGTCAATTAATATGCTTGTAAATCATTATATTTACCCAAAATGGTAATCTAGACAATTTTTCTATCTGGTTCCCCCTTTCCAAATACGTAATTCACGCCGAAATTGCACAACTCTCCAATCCAATCAACGATTATTTCGGATATTTTTCCATCGCCGAATTTATGCCACCCGCCTTCACTGGAATATTTCTGGGTCCTCAACCTTGTAACTCAGTCTGTAACATTCTCATGTATTCTTTTCAAGTGTTCGTTTTTGTATAATCCCGTTATCGTCGCTTTCGATATGTTTGTTTAGGATTCACAAGTCACAAGTCATAATTCATTATTAAGGAATGTTTTTACAATAAATTCTCCTTCTATGAGTTCTATGAAGCTCTGGTACTTTCCTTTCAGCCACCCCGAAACCGTTCTAAGATGTGCAACGCTCCCTTATCCTTCGAGACTCTAAATTTACATGAATTATTTTAAAGTATAAAAAAAAAGGATTTTCCTGCTAAGACTCGAATTCATCACAAATTTAAGTTGAGGTACGATATATGGATGAAGATGACGTAAAATCAACTGGTCCTCAGATTACCTCAGATGGTAGAGCGGTTGTCCCGGTAAGACAATCCCTGGATTCGATTATCAGATGTGACTGGTACCTTTTTATTTTCGGTTTCATTTTAGGATTGGTTAATATTATTAATATTATTCAGTGACTAAAACACTTTCTTTGTTTTGTAAAAGGTAATTTACCCTAAAACTGCCGCAGAGTTTGTCAATAATTACAGTTCTATTATTATTACAAACATAACTAAACTATTTAGCTCGGTTTGCACAATTGTGCAAAACAATTTAGTTCTGTTTGTTGTGGTTATTTCCTTGTTCAAATAGCCGATTGTAAATGACAGTTGAGTAAAGTCATATTGCATCTAAGCAGATCGTAGCCCGAGGTCTTCGGAGAAATGAGTTTGAGAGGAGAGAATTGGATAACTCTGCAATTGAAGCGAACTCTCACATCTTTCTGAGATGCTGTACTCTTCTTAAAACAAAATATTCCTCATAACTCTAGGCTGGTACCCCAAGGAGTTGTGGTGTCGAGGAATTAGTCTTGCTGTATACTGTATGAGTGGTTTTCAGTAATTTAAAAATAATACCCCCAGACGAGTTGAACGATGTGAGTTAAATAAAGTTATGTTGTTAAAATTATCCTATAGTTAGTAATAATAATAATAATTCATGAATTATTTCTATGACGCCTTTTTCGTGAGAAAATCACCTCAAGGGCGCTGTACAACACAATTTATCTAACCTATACCTTATCACTTAGACTTATATCTAATAATTTACATCTTAAATTTATTACTAATGGCTTACAGTTAAGATTTATAACTAGAAACTACCTAATTCAGACTTATAATTAGGGACTTACATCTAAGAATTATATATCAAGCGACTTACAACTAAGACCTGTAACTAGTGACAAACATGTTTATGAACAGCTGAATCTTTTAAACATTATTATTCAATGGTTAACATCTATGGTTTAGAAATAGAGATTTTCAAATTACGTATTTATATCTTAGAATAAATGATGTGATGATTGTTGCCCTTGTTTTCAGTGATAATTTACACAAAAATGGAACGTGTTTATGTGTGATACAAAATGATCCTATTTACACAAATCAGAACATAACCTGTTATTCATGTACATAATGTACTAGCAGAAGTAGTCGTCAAAATTTCATTACAGCACATGTTCGTAAACTGAATTTTTATGTCTGGGATTTTAGTATTGGAGAGGTAGATTTCTGTAAATTGTATCATATGAAAAAATTCTTTAATTTTCAAACTAAATTTTTTTTTATTTAAACTTCGGCAAAATAGAATTTCTATGGATGCATTACAAATATTCAAAAAGACTTATACACTTCAAAAAGAACTTTATCTTTTATTTTTGAAGATACTCTCCAATCAGTCAACAGGCTGAAAATGTAATTATATGAAATTCCAACGACAGAAAAAAAAGCAAAGAATGCTTCGAAAATTAAAAAACGGGCTGGTTCTATTATTTAACGTTATAGGTTTGAAAAAAATCATAGTGTTTCTTTAAACGCTATTTAACACATTTGTTTGAGATTTTTGATCTATCTTAAATATGTCGTGTTTTATTAATATTTTTAGAATTATCACTTACGCCCATTTATTCTAAACACTAATCATATTGGCGCGCTCTTTCTGTCTTTCGAATTATCATATCTGCCTTTCAACAGCGCTCAGTCGGGATTCAAGTCAAGACCTCTTGCCTAAATCTAAATTCGTGAGAGATTAATTCAGGGCCTTAAGGAAAGCTTTTTTTTTTTAATTCGCGGGTAAAATATTATAATAATAATCGGATAATTTTTATAGCGTCGTTTTTGTGAAAAATCATCTCAAGGGCGCTGTACAAATATTACTTCCTATTCTTAATTCAACGAATTTGGTTTTTTTTTTGTACTTAGTATTGAGTGTATAATAGAATTTGTCCCTCAGATGAGCAGTTCTTTAATACGGAGTGCCAATTTTTCTACACGTCTTCGAGAAATAGAGCTTTTACAACGAGACATTGAGTTTCTGAAGATATGGTGAACAGGACGAGTCACAAAACTAAACAGGGGCTGAACCTTTTTAGGAAAATAAATACTGTATATTTACTTCAGGCGTATGTGCTATGGAGCAAGTACCACGGCACAACTTCGTCGTGATAAGATGAATGTAAGGACTATCTGTCGAAAGAATTTATTATTATTTTGAGAGGGATTTTAATTTATCGACTATGCATTCGAGATGAGAGGACAGAGAGTAATTACTTGGACGAAGAGTCACTGTTATTTTTTGAAAAATAGGGTAGCTACCAGAATGCCGATACTCCTTTTATATTAAGAGGAACGGCTGCTCTGTTTGTTTCATACTTAATTTTGAATACCCATCCAAACAATTTTTTTTTTAAAAATTAAACGTCTATTAAATCCATTATCTAGTGAGGATCAGAAGATTTTTTTTATATTTTGAAGTATATGCCATGAAAAAATATTAACTTTCATAATTTTGCAGGAAAGTTAGAAGATTATTTGCGGGTTTATCGTATTTGCCATATAAATATGATTACGTAAATAAAAATACACAAACAAAACATTAAAAAAAAAACGTTTTTTCGGGTCCATATTTTAAATTATGTATGGAAAATTTGTGTTCCAACGTAAATTGGTCGTTTATTTAATTTAAAGTCAACCATAATGCTCTTTTTAATACATACATAGTTTTTGTTTTTAATTTTACTATTATTTCATTATATTTTCAAATCAGATGGCGTAAAACTTTATTTTTTAAATCACCTTTAGCCCCCAAATAATTGTTAAAGGTGCCTCAAAAATCGCGACAAATCAATTCCTTTATTGTCCCATATTTCATAATGTAAAACAAAAATAAATACATTACTTCTAATCCGTACTAGATATTTACTATACCTTTTGTTGAAAAAAAAAGATCATTGGGTTTACGTGAGTATTTTGACCTGAAATCCAAAATTAAGTTTTATATGAAACAGGCCGTGCAGCCGTTCCTATTAAGGCATTTACTTTACGTTTATACGCAGATTCCAGCTCGCAATAACTTTCACGTACTTCACGTATTACACACGGGTAGCATTTAATGATCATGTTCATTCTAAGATAGCACGATTATATTGTAGAGAACACAAAAACTAAGTTTTTGATACAAATCAACTTTTATGCAGGCACCGTGTTACTAGCATACCTAAGAATACCGTGAAATACAAGGATCCATGGAAATCTGTAGCTTTAATTTAAATCCTTTCCTTACGGTGTTATAGCTCCGGTGCTGCACATTACGTGTACAAGTAATTTTTTTTAATCCAATAAAATTTAATACTTTACAGTAAATAATTTTATTAATTATGCATAGGTACATAAGTAAAATATTGTTAATGAATGCTGACAACATTTATGCACTTTAATAAATTTATACATATCGCATACCTAGATCTAAAGAGTATCAACTAAAAACAATACTTTTTTCAGACACGTCGAAAAACATATTGTCATGTTTCTGTATGTCTACTCTTTTCTTTTATGAAAGGATAATGCATATTAAAGGCATTTCAGATTGAAAAAAATTCACACAAATCGTCTTAGTATGTGGAAAATGAGATTTTTTGCGTTACACAGATTTGTACGACAAATTTTAGTTAGTTTTTAATTTTATTATTTCAACTTGAAATGGTTTCTTTGACATTTTTTGACTTGATTCAATTTTACCTGAATAAACAATATAGCCGCCAATTGAAAATATGGCATAGTTTCTTCTTTTAGATTTATTTGAGTCGACTGATAAAACAACGGATTCATAGAAATGCTTTTCATATCTTTCTGTAAAAATGAAGAAATAATTTCATTAGGAAAATTGACAAAAAAATAGTGAAAAAATAGACTTTAAGAGGAACGGCTGCGCAGCCTGTTTCATAGAAAACTTAATTTTGGATTAGAGGGCAAAATAGTCACCTGAACCTAATGGTATTTTTTTTAAATCAAAGGATTAGTAAATATCTAGTAAGCATGATAAGTATTTTATTTATTTTTGTTTTACATTATGAAATATAGGCCATGAAAATAATTGATTTTTCGCGATTTTAGCATCTTTACCAATTATTTGGGGGCTAACGGCGATTTAAAAAAAAGTTTTACACCATTTGCTTTGAAAATATAAGGAAATGTATAATAAAATAAGCATTATTGTGGACTTTAAATTAAGTTAAAAATGACCCATTTTCGTTGGAACACAAGTTTGCAGTACATAATTTAAAATATCGACCAGAAAAAACCTTTTTTTTTGTTTTGTTTTTATATTTTTATTTACATAATCATATTTACATAGGAAATATAATAATTTTTTTTAAAATACCATATACCCGGAAATAATTTTCAAAGTTGCCTCTAAAATTACGAAAATCAGATTTTTTTCGTGACATATAGATCATAATTTAAAACAAAAATTAATAAAATACTTCTCATTCGTACTAGATGTTAACTAAACCTTTAATTAAAAAAAATGTATCATTCAGTTTGGATGGGTATTCTGGCCTAAAATTCAAAATTAAGTCATGTATGAAACAGGTAGCGCAGCCGTTCCCCTTAACGTGCACAAACATTCTCACAATCTCATTTAAATCAAAATAAATTATTAAAATATAACATAAAATTAACCAATAACATTTAAAATATTTATAAAGTTGATTGGAAACAAAAAGTAAGTAAGTATTAAAAAAAAAATTCTGACACTTCAGTGATCAACATTTTCAAAAGCACGTTCAAAAATTGGTAGATTCCCACGTTTTACTCTCAATTTGCCTTCTATCACACCGGACTCATTAATAACTCCATCATTCAAGTCAAGAGGGGATTCTAAGAATGCTTCACCAATCATCCTTGAACGATCAATTTCACAATAAAATGTTGTATTTAGAGCTCTCAAATTTTGTGTGGTAGTTTGGTTTGATTTCTTACGAGTGTTGTACTATAATCTCGCTCTTCCTCTGAAGATAAGTTAGTTCCCAGTATACATCAAAGAGTTACAGCCTTGATGGTTCATAAAAATTGCCTTTACAACTCAAGCGATGCTTGGCTCAGTACAGTGGACGATGTGTTCTCTCTATAACTTGCTTCTTCGATTTAAATAAGGTAAGCTTTTCCAGAATTTCGTAGTATTTTTTAAACTTTCGTTTTCCACGTCACAGGTTTTCTTATTCTCTTATTTTTTTTTTCTTCTGCGATAGGTTTTGGTCGTGATCTTTGAAAGTCATTGTATGTGGTATCTTCTTTAATGTTAAGTCGATCAGTATCAAGGTACCTTTTCATATTCAGTCTCTGAATATGAACTGCTGCTGTCGCTCGATGAACCGGTGGAGCTGCTACTGGTTGAGGATAAAGAGGAAAAAGGAAGTACCATCATGGTCTTGTTTCTTTTCAGTAGGAAACACAAAATTTGGATCCGCATCAGATGTGTCCAAGTCACTATCCTTACTTTGGATTGGTGAACTATAGTAATCGGTTTGTTTTTTTTTTCATTAACTGTACTTTAGAGGTGCTTGGACTAGGAATATGGATTATATGTGAACCTATGTGTGTCTCTTGGTTTGATTAGTCGGTTGAAATTTTCAAGTTTTCTTCTATAAATATAATAATTTGCTGCAACTCCTCATATTGGGATGGTACATCAAGGGTGCCATTCTCTTTTTAATTACGAAAATGACTAATAAACGTCCATGCCTATTAATTTTTTAAAACAATTAAATATACTCTCAATAACCTTCGAAATTGTACCAACTCAAAAAAAATCATTTTCACACTCAACTGACAATATTTTTGTAAAGACGTAATAGCTTTTAAAACTCTGTAAGTGCATTACAACACCTTATCCAAAGTGCATTTGCTATGCTTTCCTAAGAAATAATAAGAATAAAAAAGCTACTCACAAAATTGATCTAAATAGAAATGTCAAAATTTTCCTTCAAAATTGAAATAAGTCAAAATAAACATAAAATTTTCACTACTGCGAGAAATAAAAATTGTTATAACTCAAAATCGAGCTGTGAATTTTAGATGATTCCATAAAGATCTAGTCTATAAAACTGTTACAACTTGATAAAAAACAGTTTTGTACTATCAACGTACGTGCAATGTGCTTGTTTTCCTGGCAAAAACTAAGATTAACTAAGTTTGCGATCATTTTAGTGGGAGAGTTGCGGGCTCATTCATCCAATAAAAGGTACTCGCGACGGCATATTTTGAAGACTATTTAAGATATTGGAATATCTGTTTAGTTGGTACAAACACCTTCGTTCATAGAATCTGAATAGCGATTAACTAAAAAAATTGTAATTTTTGAGTTGATACTGTTTAGATCTAGTTGCGCGACATGTCGACCGGTTTCGGTTAATCTAAACCGTCTTCAGGACCGTATTCATATAAACTTATCATATAACCTTATTACCATATGAACCTAATGTGTTTATATAATTAATGTCCTGAGGAAGTTTAAGATTAAACGAATCCGGTCTTCAAATGTGTAAATTTCATAAAGTGGTTTTAAACAAAGAACCTTTTTCATTTAAGTACAACATTGTTTTTGTTACGTTTGATAAATATTTAATACCAATACATTTATGTATAATCAATATACTAAATTTAAAATGGTTTACTAGTTTTTTTTACAAAATTATGGTGGATACATACCCCCACTTTCCCGATATTTCCCATGAACTTTACAATCCAATACGATTGATGCACGTAAACTTACATAGCATGTAATAACTAAATTATGTGTACCCAAATATAATCCTCCAAATGGTCTAACTTATGTTACTCCGTTATTATACCGTATTCGTTATATAAACTGTTATTCTCCAAATAAAAAATAAATTAAAAAAAAGTAGGCCTCAAACCGGAGCACGTAGATAAAGGCAATTTTTTAGATTGTGAATTCAACCCCTTAAGAGGAACGGCTGTGCTGCCTATTTTATACATAACTTAATTTTGAATTTGATGCCAAATACCTATCCAAACTGAATGATATATTTTTTTAGTTAAACGTCTAGTAAATATCTAATGCGGATGAGAAGTATTTTTACTTTATTTTTTTTTTTAATTATGAAGTATATGCCATGATGAAACATTAATTTTCATAATTTTAGAGGCAAGTTAGAAGATATTTTCGCGTTTGTCGTATTTTTTTAAATGATCATATTTGCTATGTAAATATGATTACGTAAATAAAAATACAAAAACAAAACATAAAAAAAACGATTTTTCGGGTGAATAATTTAAATTATTTACGGCAAATTTGTATTCCAAAATAAATTGGTCGTTTTTCATTCAATTTAAAGTCCGCTTATTTTAATATTAAAAAGGGAAAAACATATTTTTTTATTTCATTATATTTTCAAAAGAGACGTGGTAAAACTTTTTTTTAAATCACTGTTAACCCCCAAGTAATTGTTAAAGGTTCCTCTAAAATCGCGAAAAATCAATTCCTTTAATGGCCTATATTTTATAATGTAAAACAAAAAAAAAAAAATTACTTCTAATCCGTACTATATATTTACTATACTTTTTGATAAAAAAAGGTAATTAGGTTTAGGTGAATATTTTGGCTTCAAATCCAAAATTAAGTTTTATATGAAACTGGCCGCGCAGCCGTTCCTCTTAAGTGTTGGGGTATGTGTGTGATACCCAGATTACATATACCTCCCACCTGGCTAAGAACCAAATTATATGTGGGTTTAATTAGATCCGTAAATTGCTTTAGCCTTAAGAATTTATCCCCCGAAATCAATCTCTGAAGATACCACGCTTGATTTAGGCGGTTTGATTTAAATGGTCAATGAAATTTAATTAAGCAGAACGGAACTGCCCTATTCCAGATCAAGTTGAACTCTGAAGTCTTTTGTTCGTGTCAGAGTTCAGACTAAACTTTGCACCGCATTCACTGGAGATCGGCAGTTCATCATTGGAGCGGTTGAGCTCGTAATATAAGTGAAAACGGTGATTGAAATGGGTTTTTAATAAAACAGGGCCGAACGAGAAACGTCTGAAAGTTGGGCATAATCAAATCTGCGGTTCCGAAAAGTTTACAAATTGATGAACCAACTGATGTAATTTTTGATAAATTTATAGTATAATGCAAACATTGTAATTTTGTGTTAGTCCTTTCATTTAATTTTGTTTTGAAATACTATTCTCATCTAATCTAAGAAACAGTTAATTTATCATTTTTTTGTTTCACTGGGGAAGGTCGCGAATTTGAAACCCAGTTGGGCCATTTACAATTTAAATAATTTCCATACGTTATTACACATACGATTTATTAAAATAATATAATGGAAAACACAATAGCAATTCATTTCAGAGTGGTAGATACTCTCAGTATCGTCCCGGTGAAATACCATACATTGGAATCGAAACGTTGATTAACATGCAATGATTATTGATTTGAATAGCCAGGGCGGTCCATGCCAACCTTTCCCTTTTCCATCTTCTTTCCCTCCCCACTTCATTCAGCATCAAATCATATGCACATCTTATATCAGAGAATCCTAGGCCAACTGGATCTAGACCGTTTGGATTTTAATAATTTGGTATTTTCAAATTGTACTTCTGAACTCTGCCTATTGTGCATGGATTTCCAGATGTTCATTAGAGCTCACTACATCATTTATATTATCTATATTTATTATTATGGGCAAGATTAAGAAAGGAACGCTTAGATGGTTTGGGCATGTAGAGCGAATGAACGAAGAGAGGAGTGTAAGGAGAATATATGACGCGAATGTGAATGGACGAAGAAGCCGGACGCCCGAGGAAAACATGGCACGATCAAGTTAATCAAATACTCGAGTCGAGCCATGTCAGAAGTCGGAATAACAGAAGAGAAATTATGAGGCGTTGTATGAATGTGAATGAAGCAAGAAGTGTATGCCAATATCGAGTTGTTTGGCGGTCCGTCCTCTCTGCCTACCCCTGCGGGGAAACGGCGTGATGGTTAGTTAGATATATTTATTATTCGGTCTAATAAATAATAATACGAGACGCCGTTCTCAATAGGTAATTTTCTGTATTTTTTTTACTGTCAACAAAAATAAAGGAAAAAAAAACCTAGGTATTAATATTTTATTTTTAATTAGATGAAAAAAATTCTATAACGATTTTGAATGCGCCATTTATTTAATTTCCTCCAAAAAAATCATCTTTGTTTGTGTGGAAGGAGATTATGACTCACACTGGCCAATGTATGTAGGGATAATTCCGGATCCCAGTAACAGTCGAAATAGCCAGTAGCGTTACCCACTTTGTTGCCAAATTCGAACCGGTTAATTAATTTGCGATCTTCGATCGTTTTTTAAAACAATCAATGACGATTTAAAAGCACCCTCGAGATGATTTTTAACAAAAAAGGCGTTGTATAAATCATTCAAATATTATTATAAAAATTTAAGATTTTTAATACTACGATCAAAAGCAGAAAAAACGTTCTTTAGATTGTTTACAGTTTATTATATTATTTGTGAAAATACCCAATTGTTATAAGTTATAAAAATAAACTTATTCGGCTAAAAGAGCTATTCCAATTTCAAGCACTGACTGAGTGGGACGTGGTAAAGAAGAGGTGAGAGGCAGGGGAAGCCTTGATCATGGCAAACCGAGGGGAGGGAAGTCTTGAACAAACTTTGGCGGTGGAAAATCATATCATTGACTTACGACCGCCGCGCGGTTGAACGGTGTATCGTGAAATTGAGAATTGATTTATTCCACGATGAGTTGGAATTCAGTGCAGTTTTTGATTTTTCTTACTGGAAAACACGAAAATTAAAATAAAAATACCAAAAAAAGATTTAATTGTTTTTTTAATAAATAGTACCTAACTATGGGGTAATAGCGTATAATTTTTTTTAAATTGTACTTTACCAAAATTCCAACGGTCCGAAGCCAGTGGAAAATGCGAAGCTAAGTCCATGAAGAAGGTGAGCTAGAATGTTAGGCTAGGTTGGATTCGAGCATAACAGTCTTGTTATGTTACTGATCATAATTTGATCAACAACTGAAAAGGGACGAAGCATGGCCTTAAAATGGGACCGTTTCAAAATGGCGCTAATTGTCAATATGAACAATTAAAGATTTTTTAGATCATTGCAGATAATATTGAAAAATCTGAAATATTCGAGATCCGTTAATATTATTTCCAATGAATATAATGTAATCTTAAATAAGTTTTTCCAATATATTGAACAAAGATTAATAAATTATTGAATTCCGTATTTCTAGAAACCGTGTAACAAAATTACGAGCATCCCTCATAGGAATGGGTTGTGATGAAAGTATTTCTTTGTTCTGATTGTAAGTACACACAATAAAGCTTTAATGGCTTAACTCTTGAATCGTTACTAATGCATTAAATTCTATTTGAACGTACAATATTAGTAATAAATGTACTCTTTTTTTGCTGTCATTTCTTATTTTATTTTTTAAATTTACTACTTCACTTACTTAATTAATATCAAAGACTGTACGATTTTTTTCTTTTACTTTTATCTTCTTTGTAAAAACATGCGTCACTTCTCTCCTGAGGTATTTTTTAAAAACGCAGGATTTTTTTTTTTTACATAAATACCGAACAAGAGTCTCAACTGCTCCTAACCGTTTGAAGCCAGTGAGACTATGGCATCGCCAATTGGGGAATGTTGTGAGGCTAAAGGTATGGGAGAGGGGAAGGAGAAGGGGGAGAGGAAGGTGGGAAAATGTCAGGCTATTCAGATCTGGTCACCAAACACGGCTAAAAGTCATTTCAAGCAACGTTTCAATTCTGAACGGTGGTATTTCACCAGGGCGATACTGAGAGTATCTTCCACTCTGGAACGTGAGAAAATATACTTTATATTATTTTTAAATTAATTAATTGTGAAACAGCACAAATTAATTAAATAAAATTTATTTGCAGACGCCGGAATTTGAACCCGCGACCTTTGGATTCGTAGTCAAGAGCCTTACTCCTCGACCATGGAAGCGTTGGGCTGTTACATGGAATAGAAGGTAACATTATGTAAGTATAATAGTCTTTTTATAAACAAGTTGATTAACTAGTAGTAGTATCAATTGTGCAATTGCAATGAATGACGTCATTGCGTTACAAAAAACGTGGTTGCTATCTACAGACTTAGGATATCGTCAGTACATAAAGAATTTCTCAGCCATGGGTCATCTGCGGTGAATCTCTCAAACGGATTAGATACAACATCATCTATAGTTAAAATACAGTCAGATATATCAAGGGTCTTATCCAGAGATATTGCTGTCTACAATTTCATTGTGGTAAACACCACCAAAAAATTAGCAAACAGATTAACAATTTCCTGTAGCTTTTGGTATAGTTTAGAATTGAATGACACATTACTTGGCAAATAAGAACTATTTTCTTTTTGAGATTTGACATATTATTATTTCCAAAAGAAATTAGTATCTTCAAAACTACATATGTAATTGCTAAAATATTTACTGAGATCTTATTACAGTCAGCCCTCAATTTTCGTCCTATTAAAATTAAATTTCAATTTATTTAGATTGAGTCATTTTGACACAGTATCTAAATCACTATTTATCTTACTGATTGCTTTCTCATATTTATCTTTTGCAATATAAATCAAGGCATCATCTGCATGAAAACCAGTTTGTTTACTAGCATTATTTAAAAAAAAAACACATCACAGGAAACAAAAAAAAATAATCATTCTACATAATTTACTTTAACCTCACATAAAAGCGGTCACGGGAGTACGAATCTTGGTCAATTCGGAGCATCTTGTATCAAGTCTTCAAAAATATTTTAATAATCATGTATAAAGAGGAATTAAATTCTGCAATCTATAATTAAAGTTACAAATTTGGGCTTTTCCACTATTTTTATATGATATTAAATTAGATTTTTATATGAAGCGGTAACTTTATGATTGACATTTTGAAATAAAAAAAATATATTTACACCACTTTCATTTATTATTATCTATAAATTCTTATTTATTTATCTGAATTCACAACACCGTACTTAAAGACGTCCCTTTAAAAATAAACCTTAAAAAAATTCTATTGGGTCGCTATTTAGAAACCGTATTTTTATAATTAGCATTGGAATATGAAATAATGGAAACCAACTTGTTTACCAGAAACATTAAGAAAATAACAAGTGTCAGAGGGAAACAAACAAAACCCTAATGGTCACAAATGATTTGAAATATCATTCATTCTTAATTGATATTAAAAAACAGAAAAAAGAACAACCTTTTAAAATGGAGTAGGGAAATTCCTGGAAAATTATAGCAAATTAACTTACTTTAAAAAATATGGAACATTTTAATGACCGTTTTTTATGTTCTTCTTAAGAATTTAAGCCAATTACTCTGAAAGCGAATGCAAAAATAAACTAAAATGGCTTAGCACGACAGAATAATGTCAAAAGAATGAAGAGGAAAGTGGAAAGTTTTGGGCAAAGAAAATAAATACAGGAATTTTCCGAATAAAAGCTTTTATATCCAGCTGTAAGCTTTTGGAAGTCCTTGCAGCATCCGTTATTACGTTTTCCAAAAGTTATCGTGAATAACTTTGTATAAAGCTTTTATCATTGAAATTAATTTAATAATAACCAGAAAAGTTTTCTTACGGTAAAATTAATTTTATCGTCAGCGTTGACAACGCTTTTAAGATATTCAGAGAATCGGACTTCTTTTTATTATGTTTGTGGTATATTTTTAACAGTGTCATATTGTTAATAAATACATGTTTTAGAGACGACGAAGTAATTAACACAATTATTAAAACAATTAAACCTCATTTAAATACATTATTATTACCGTGTTCAAGCTTAATTTGTAGAACTCCATTTTAATATAAAGTCTTAAAGTAAATAAAAAGATACGATCGGGACTGAGACTCGAACTCAGATCCTCTAATCTTTCCGGGTCTGGCGTCTCTATCATTTGAGCTACCGAGACCTTGTTGATATCCGTCAATTTTATCAATCTCCTAATTCCTACTATTTTTCTAGTATTTTCTATATATATGTATATTCGCTGCCATCTTTGCATTATTTTCTGTCTTCTTCTCTTTCATATTTTAATTAGTAATTAATGATATCGTTTTCAATAATTAATATTACAATGAAGTAAAAAGCTTCGATTAGTTAATTAATTTTAATAAATAAATTATATAATTAAAAGTGTACTTTGTTTACATCACTTTAATATAAAAGTACATTTTTAATTATTTAATAAAAAGTTACCAATCGTTTGGAGAAATTATTAATAAATAAAACTCATTTTAAAGTTCTTGTAACGTCCAGTGGATAATAACTGGATAATAACAAAAAACACTAAGGGATCAACTGTTAGGGGGATCAACTGTCGGGGGGTCAACCGTCGGGGGATCAAATGTCATATAACCATTTTCTACATAATAGTAATCACTAATATGAAGAAAAAAAAAGATTTAGTTTCGTAATATGTATTCCTAACTGATTTTTTAAAGTCGGGATTACAAAATAAGGTGCGCACCTACTCAGATAGTAACGGGAAACAATATTTGTACAACCTTAAAGCATCAAGGATTTCGAGTGCACTTCAAAATTATTAAATAAAATAAATCAACGAAGTATTTTGTGCAAATAAAATGATGTATTCATATAACATCTCACTAGAATATTTAGGAATAATAGTGCTTAGAAATTTAACGCATAGTATTTTTAAAAGATATCGTTTCTTTAACATTTCCTTTCCTGTGATGTTAACTGAGCTGACATGGTTACTAATTTTTAAAATATCTCTGCAAAATTCTAAACACAGAGTTCATATTTTAGGGATGCCGTCGCAATACATTTATGCACTGATTGAATAATTAAAATTCATAACTATTTATTGAACGCAACATGAAAAAAATGCCTGTGTCAAGAAATCGGGCAAAAGTTTGCCAATTTACCATATTGTGTACGTGCATGTCTAACTTATAGGAGTGGTGCGGTTACGAGCGTGAGGTGTGCGGTGTTTCCGCTTAATGTACCCGACTGATACGCGATACACCACAATCGGTTGCAGGCGGTCTTCGGACACTGATGGACCATTGTAGTCATATTATTCTCTTTTTTTCCTTGCGTGTTCTATGTTTTTTACTGATTTTTATTACATGTACGTAATATTTTATAAGTATTTCCAAATATATGTATATTTAAAATTGTTATAATGATTACTTTAAGTGATAAATGTTCACCTTTATACTACTTAAAATCACAAAACTAAAATCACAAACCACAAATGTACAGCGCCGTAGTGCGTGAAATATTTTTGCACCGGCGAAGATTAAGCAAAATTGTTTTCCATTCAACCGTTTATCATGTTACTAATATTATCAAAAAAAACAGATTTCCTATCGGAAATAAATTCTGTTGCTTTGCATTTATTAGGCCCTACTTTAACGCCGAAATATTTCAAAGAAAGATATAAATTCCTGAATATGGTGATATATTTAGGTGCTCGAATCACGCACAGATTCCGAAGTGTATCGAAGCCTTGACGTAAATATGAAGCTAATAAAGCAATATTCGATTCCGATACTGATATTTTTTTCCGTATTTCCCATTACTTTTTCTAAGAATGTAAGTAGATGCGGGTATACATTATTTTCTAATAAGACACAATTTTTCTAGGAACCCTTAGTCGAGAAAGATTCTACAGGTAAAAAATACCATATAATAGTCTTTCATTAAATACATTATTCTCCTCGAAAAGATGCCTACCCATAGAAGTATCTAAGTATTTATTGAGTTGAAAAGCATGCAGTATTATAAGTGAAATAAGTATTTTTGTTTTATACCCTTTCTTACTTACTATTTTTGTTGTACTGTGCTCAGTGTTTTGTTTATCCACAATATTGTTAGTTATAATTTTTTCCTGTAGTATTATCGGTGACCGGATAAATCAACACGTAAGAATCGGGATACTTTTTAAAAGTGATTTTAAGTCATTAAAAATACGAATAAAAAACTAACCTAACCTAACCAAATAAATAATTGAATTTTTTTATTTTTTATTATGTTATGTTTGATAAAATTTTCACGATAGTTTTTTTTTAAGTTTTAATTACTTTATGTCACTTTTGAAAACAGTGCTGATTTATACGTGTATTGAATTATCATGAAACCATCATTATCAATTTTTTTCTTTTGTTGAATTACTTAATTTTTTGATCATTTAATATCATAAATTATGGTAAAATTCGTGGGTAATTTTCATATAAGTATTTCTATTTTTTGCAAATAAATGTAATATGGAGTCCCGCTTATTAAAAAAGGAACAAAATACTTCGTATTAATTTTATTAATAATGGCGCGACAAAATAACTCCACATCTATTGAAGATAAAATTTATAAAAAGTAAATTGTGTAATTCTAAACGCCTGAGCTGATGTTGAAAATGATAGTACGCAACAATTGAAAATGTTAAGAAAGGGACGTTTATATTGTTTAGACACGTAGAGCGAGTGGATGTAGGAGAAGTCGGGGATGTCTCGGGAAAATATGTTACAACATTGTGAAGCAAATACTGGAATCGGTCATAAACAACATTATATTATACATGTAATTATGATGTATGCATATGGTGGAAACATGGAGTATATTACAAGACACAGATTAGTGTGTATTACTCTGGGGAAGAACAACCATTCAAAATCGAAACGTTGCTTGAAATGGCTAATGCCATGTTTAGTGACCAGATCTGAAAAACCAGGTAGGTACTTTCCAACTTATTTCACATCTTCAATTCCTTCCCTTCAGTCTCATAATATACTCTAAACTGGGGATGTAATAGTCCCACTGGCCCCAAGCAGTAGTTAGCAAATAATTTTAAATCGTAAGTCGTCGCAATATGGATTAATCGCAGTTTGAAAATAGCCTTGAACACCGAAACAGCTGTCAAAATAATAAAAACTAAAAATATATTCATTACTTAATAATAACATTATAAAATTTGATTTTCATAAAATTAAATATAAATAAATAAATTACATGGAGTTGTACGAAATAAACAATAATTAACAAATTAAATTAATTTAATCTTTTTTTTTTTAAAGAAAGACAAATATTCCCTGGTTACGAATAACCTGACAATATTTGAAAATTTCCTACTACCATCACACTAAGCGGAATATGTTGCTTGTGTCGTAATGGAGGACTTAGCCAGCTGAGGAATTGAACTCACGACGCCTGGGACAATCTAGAACAATGTCTTTCACAACACTGGTGAACTCTTAGCGTGGAGAACAATATACATTCCCTTGTAATAAAAACAAACAAAAAAAAAGTTCAATAACAATAAAAAATAAAAATTGTGTGACGGAAAGTTGTTCAAGTATTTTACAATCGTTAAAGTTACTAAATTAGATTGTTGTGATATTTTGTAAAGTTAATTGGATATTGGAAGTTTAACCAATATGTTTTAAACGAGCTTACCTAGCCACTTGTTGTCTTACCATAAACTATTTCTTTAGGGTAGATATTGATCTGGAGAAATATTTATTATAAACTCAGCGAAACTTTGCTAGTTATTGCTGTTCATCGACATGGTTAATTGGTATTCAGTGAGTTTTGTTAGTATTGAGCCATATTAACCCTTTAGGTGCCACAGGCATATTTTTAAAATGCTGGAGAAGTGTCGATAATCCATGAATATATATATATTTTTTATTTTGATTACTTTTATTTTTAGACACGTGTTTTCAATAATATGACGAATTTTATGGCTCGAGCTATATATCGTTCTGTGGCACCTAAAGGATTAATATAATAATCAGGAAAGGTAAGTACCTACCCTAAACTAAAACAAATTTAAGTAAATGAAACACGTTGTTATAAACCACCAATATATTTTATCTTCACCAACCGGTTTCGCTTAACTCAATCTTCATCAGGGTAAATACAATAACTGAGTTATTATATTTACCTCTGGGAAAGTAATTTTATTAGTTGGAACCTTGTTGAACAATTGAGTGATTTCAAGTAAGTGTAGAAGGTTTATAGAAATTAAGTTTTTGGTGTACTCTTACGAAATTGTGTTAAATTTAACACTGTTACGAAATTTAGGAATGCAATCAAACAATAAATAAAAGAGATCAATAATTGTTTATTTTGAGAGGTGTTATGATTAATATAGAGCAAAAATAATAATTATTTATAATTATAATTAAGAAAGAAGTGTGACAAATCAGCAAAAATGGTAAGCAAGAGATCCTTAATATAGGGAATAATTATAATAATAGAAGATTTGTTTAACAAAAAGAAAAAAATAATAATATATGCCTAAGTAATTATGGTTATTAAAATAAAACAAACAAAAACAGTATCCGAGATTGCACAAAATAAAAAAGTGAATTAACAGTATTATGTATTAACCCATGTATTAAGTAAACCAATGTTTAAAACTATAGCAATCATTGGTAATATTTTCGGTCTTTCAGAGGCAGAGAGATTAACATATTTTTTATATCGTGAATTTTTTGTTGAGATACATTACTTGCGTGTTTCCTATGTTTTTCGGTTCAATCAATGTGGAAATTGGAAATGCCAATTCAACGTTCAATCTACTATTTCTACTTCTCGGTTTATCACGAATTCTTGAGTTTTCAGTTTTCAAAACATTACAGCTGAAGGCATTTTTATACCCCACTTCATGCATGCTTTGTGTAAATCAAAGTACATACACTTTTAAAAGTGGTATTGGCTTCGAAGCACTGCCACAATCTTTAAAATCATCAGCGCTCATTTGCAAAACTCTAAGTGGCTTTCTTCTATTCATTGACTTCAGTACTCTCATAAGACTGAGTGGAGGAAAGAACTCGGTCTTGGACATGACCTTCTCAATGGCAATCACATTCCATTCTCATTCCACATCACACAAAATATATGGTTTTGGTTACCGAGTAAAGTGGAGTTAAATTGTACACATTCAATTTTCTTTTATAATAGAAGAAACGTACTTCGGCTCTCGGACATGATATAACGCCTTGTAAATCAAAATAAAAGACGGGTATATCATTTTTCCTATCAGAATATCTGTCCTTTCTCAAAGTCATCTTATCTTTAATATGATTTTCATACTTTAATGACAAATATTTAATCAACAGACTATCTTCTTTTGGATCGAGCTGTTCTTTGTAAAGAACTCATTTGTCAGATGTTTTCAAGTGAAAACTTATATTAAATTTTATCATAAAAATATGCCTGTACATTAAGGTGGTCCAGGCCTATATAGTAAAAAAAAATTAATCAAATATAGGTGTAGCCGTACCCTTGATTTGTTACACCTACCATTCCTATGATGTGTTAAAAATTTCAGCCCCTTATCTTATATACAAGGGGGTGCTCATCGAATTATAAGTTTTTGACAAAATTTCAGGATTTTAAATAAAACTCGTAATTTAAGGTTTATTAATATTACAAGTATTTTAATCAAATAAGTATACAAATTATTTAAATATGAATAAAATTTTGTAAAAAAGTAATACTTAACATAATATTAGTCGCAATCTTTCAAAACTATGTTTGTTAACTCCTTTTTGGATGTTTCAGTGGAAACGATTTTTCTGTTTTGTTCAACGATGTGTAGTAAAAATTGCTTTTCTTCCTCAGTCTTAGTGAGTAACGTGTTATAATCTTCAAACAGTTTAACTCCTCTCTCCGCTGTATCATTAACAACACCCAAATTTGTGACGCAGCTTTTGCCTTGAAGGTAATCAACATTGTCATTCCAAGTCTCAGGAGGTAATTGCAAGAAAGAGTCCTTGATTTCAAGAACTAAGAGTGTTTTCAACGTTCTTTGTGTTACAAAAGCATCTAATGTAACCTCTGAGGAAAGCTTAGCAGAGTCACCTCGTACTGAACGATTACCGACATCAGAATTTATTTTTTGAACAATGGCCTGTTTCTCAGCATCAGACAGCTTGTCAGAAAACAAGGCAAATGAAAGTAGTTCATCTGACAAATACCATAAGTGACGCTCTAAGACATCCCTAGCTGCTATACTGATTTAGGAATCAATGGATTCGTACAATTTTAAGCTCTTCTAAAGTAGTAAGTCATTTACTGGCGCATCTGCTGCCAAAGGCGCTTCGATCCAAACTTTGGTGTAGATGAGCACACCAAAACTAACAAATCGAACAATTTGTTTTTCTTCTCTCTTGGTTAGTTTAAATGCTTGTAAATTATGTCTAAAGAGAAAAATCTTCAAAGCATACAGCAATTTCGCCATCCAACGAGCATGACACTTAACAAGTATCCTTAAAACCTTACAAGTAAACCTTTCAAGTATCATGCATTAATAATGCATGATACTTGTAAGGTTTTTCCCAAACAATATTTATACCAGACGTGACTATCAAAGTTTGTAATACCCTCCGTTTGCATAACATCAACCAGTACATAACTCAGTAGGTGGTACGACTAGATACGAAATCAACTACTGAGTTCGTGCGGCTTCGAACGAGAGACGACTCGATACGTTTCTCGATCGAGCTGGCATGTAGTACTCTGGTCAGGCTCACACAGACGACCTGACCACAAACGAGAGAGAGAGAGAGAGGCGACTAGATACGCGTCTCTATCTTGTTTGTTATGTCTGCACAAATAATTAATTGTGCAACGCCCGACTTTAATTTTAACCTGATAGAAGCGACTAGATACGCATCCCTATCTTGTTATGTTTGCACAAAAGAGGATTTGTGCAAACGCCCCATTTCAGTACATATTGGCTTTCGACAAGCGTAGTTCCGGGGGTTTTAGAAGAAGTGATGATAAGAGTGCACGTTATCGTTTTCTTTTCCTACGCCTCTGAACCTCGTTTTCGTCCCGAGACGCTACTGGGTACTAACGGGACATTTCTCCGACCCCCGCCACCCCTACGGTCGCTCCCGGCGACGGTCCCGAAAACAGAGCGGGCTCTCATTGGTCGAGCTCCTCTGATCCACAAAAAACTTATCAAAATTTTTGTTCTACCAAAATTGTCTGTCTTTGTAAGCGATTCCTGCGGCCGCGGTGACTGATCTAAATAAACGATCTTTTCTGATCTGTTCATTAGCACCCGCGGAATCGAGTAAACTTACTTAATTTATGTATGTACAATGCATTTTTTGTTATTTGACGGCAAAGTATCACCTGTCCTACTTTGACCCCCATGACATACTTTGTAATAATTTTGGCTTCCTTAATAAAAAATAGGTGAAGATTGCAATAGGCTCAATTCAAGCAGAAGGTCGTGATTTACATCCTAATTTTTGATCAAGTCGATCCAAGATTGACAGAGTCTACGGCAGCTCGCGAAATATTCACGAGTTCAAACTGCCCGATTCGCCGCACAGTATCGCACCGAAGTACTTGAACGACGAGTACATTTCTAAAATTCAGAGTATTCTCACGGATTCAACACGCCTTCTACCTACTTCGCCTGCATCTTCACCCGGCCTGAAAACCGACCGTGACTTTCTCTTCGCCCTCACCACCTCCTTGCAAGAAATCGTTTGCCTTTTTCAAGGCATCTTCCCCTTCCTTCCTACCCTGCTCTGAAGCGTCGAAGTGGCCAGCCTGATCTTCTTCTTCTAAAAACGTGCGGCAAGAGTTTACAGATCTTGTCCCGTACAATATTGAAGTAAAGCTACAAGCCCGAGGTAATTATGCCTACTGGAAAAAACCAAAATAATTAGAAATTATACAGCCAAAGACCACTTAGTAACAATTGTAAGAAAACCCACATATTCGAATAAAATCCTTGTAGACCACCCCTCTTACCCTCCCCCATATTTGTGTATATAAGCCTGAAGATGGTCTTGACAGGCTGAACCTGGTTACAGTCAAATAAAATTAAGTGGAAAAAAGTTTTATATTAGTTTTATTATAATATATTAAAAAGTACAAATTAAGCATTTTACACAAAAATTTCAAAAACAACACTCGATTGAGCACCCCTTTTTACTTGAGCCATCTCGCTGAAATTTTACTATGTTATTACTATGAATACATGTAACAAATTCACGGAGCGGTCAGATGAAAAATAATAAAAAAAAAATTTTGGACCACCCTACTGTACATGCTTAATTTCTCCGCCATTGTATTCATCTCTTCGCAATATTTTGTATACAAATCATACATTTAAACCATGTCCAAATTCGACTCTAAATACTGCCGTGGTGTTTTTGCTTGGTGAAGCAACATGCTCCATCAGTTATTTTATTTTATCTGCAGGAAAACCGTACGAAAATAGTCAATATCACTGTATGATGGCTTATAAGGTATTCCAGAATCGCTATAATCCTCGTATTCAATCATTTTAATAAAGAATCATGCTTTAATCACTCTAATTTACGCTTCTAATTGCAACGCGCGGAAACCTAACAGTTCGTCAAATGGAACGCTCTGTATGGATTAATGTGATGTGAATTACAAAATAACATTTTATTAAGTTGGAGTAACAAGCTTCCATGTGCACTTGAAACCTTATTTCAAAAATTATATTGAATACTGATGCAGTTGGAACTTTTAACAATTTCTAATTCCTTTAATATTCACTAGATTTTATTGGTGTCTATAGAAGAAATGAGGAATAATGCACTTGGAACCATTACCAATCAATAACTCAAATCAGCCTAAATTGTCAGTTGAAACCTTGTTATTCCAAACGGTCGATACTTAGAACATAATAAACTCCTTGAATTTAAGAAGAACATTTCACATTTAATGGTAATTTCATTTTTTGTAAATAATCAAATAACTGTTTTAATGGTCAGCTCTCAAAAATGGCCCTAAAAATCACTACGTAGTCTGCTAACTCATGTAATAAGGTACTTAAGGTTTCAAAAACCAAAAAAACAAAAAAATCAAACTGTATCTTTAAATTATTTGAAACACATACAAACACGTCTGAAAATAGGTTCAGTTTGAAAACCGGTGAAGGAAATTTTGAACGTTTTATCAATTTATTAGTACGTATTTCATAGCACGTATTTCACATAGAGTTTAAAAGATTAGTGTGTGAGTATTTTTGTCTTTTGAAACCTTATACCCTTTTCTGAAAGTGTATAGAATTTACAGACCGCAGTATTTCTTGCGTTAGCAGAATACAAAGTGTTTATTTTTGGGTGCTGACCATTAAATTAACTTCAATCACCATAATATATTTTTTTAAATAAGGTCGAAGTGTTTTCTTCTGATGAATTATTATTTATTTTATAATGACCGCAGTAGGTAGCAAAAACTTGGAATTAGATTTTAACAGATACAGATTGCCATGTTTTTTTTCTTCTAAATTCCGTTTTAGGAGCTTATGCATTTGAAAGTTTACTTTCTAACTATGTAGCACTAATCTTTTTGATACTTATGGATGATTATGGAGCTAATGAGTACTAAATGCCGAAAAACACCTCGTAAGTCAAAATCACAAATAGTTCCTATTATTTAACTCAACACGATGTTAAACATTATAATTTTGTCATTTCAGTTGAAGAAAGTATGTTTGATTTAATTTAATTACGAAAAAAGCACATTCACATTAGGGACAAAATTCACTTATTACAACGATATTTCGAGCAATTTTTATCAACTTAATCTCTTTGATCGTCAGCCTAAAACTCTTCAATGGGTTAATCCCAGATTATCCTCAAAATCAGAGTATTGTTTTGACGCCCCTTTGAAACATTTTTCAAAACGATCGTTGGATAACGTTAATCAATTTACCATATAGTAGTTTTTTGTTTCGAAGAATCACTACCTACCTAACTAAAGTACGTAACATAATACGGGTGGAGTAAAGAGAAATGGAGATGTAGGAAAGTAGAAAAGTAGAAGAAAATTGGAAAAAAGTTCAGGGAAGTTTTGGCGGGAGAGTATCGTTTACTGATAAGATACGGGGGATGAAGAGGGAGACGCTTCCGGATCCTGCGCTAACTTACCGGAAACAGCAGACAGTGATCCTAGCGAGTCTTGACACAACTAATATAGCTAATGCAACTTGATCCTAATGGCGAAACAAGCAAGGAAGTAATAACGTATGATTTCATGGGATGGAAAGACGTGAATTTAAAGGTATATTTTGTATTTTATGGTTGTGCAATAAGAAAAGCTTTTACTTGTTAAAATGTTTATTGAAAAAGATTGTCTGTGATGTAACAGTTAGTGTCTTGACTCTCGATCCTTTTTTTATTTATTTATCTTAACGAAAACTTAAGTACATACCTATGTATGTACTTTCATCAGGAATGCATATGGTGCCTGTTTCTAACGAAAAACTAATATTACAGGTAAAATACCTACAATAAATAAACTTTCTCAATCAAAATTCCATATAACTAGTGGACTTATAATTATAATACATTATAATTATTATTAGGGAATTAAATATATATACATATATATATATATATTTTTTTAATTATAATTTTTTCTAGATAAAATTCAAAATTCAACAATTTTTTTAAAACATCCCCTTAAGTATGACACAATGTTCAATTGACCCTTCAAACTTTTTACCATAACGTTTTACTGTAAATTGTACATTTTGTAAGCTTTGTAAACTTTGTAGATATTGCAAACTTTGTAAACTTTATAAACTTTGTAAACTGTGTACACTTTGTAAGCTTTGTAAACTTTGTGAACTTTGTGAACTTTGTAGATATTGCAAACTTTGTAAACTTTGTAAACTTTGTAAACTTTGTAAACTTTGTAAACTTTGTAAACTTTGTAAACTTTGTAAACTTTGTAAACTTTGTAAACTTTGTAAACTTTGTAAACTTTGTAAACTTTGTAAACTTTGTAAACTTTGTAAACTTTGTAAACTTTGTAAACTTTGTCATCTTTGTAATTGCAAACTCTCTAAACTTTATGAACTGTAAATTGTAAACTTTGCTTGCTCTCAACACAAGTTCTCTTAATGAGACAGGCTCAGTATTATAATCTTTTTATTACATTAAGATTGTATAGATGAATATTTTTTTTTAAATCCTTTACTCTTTCTCTCTTAAGAACTAAAAAGCCAGGTACATTACAGCCTTCCTCTCCCTCATTTCTTTCCCCTTCCCACTGCCTTCAGCCTCACAACAAATCTACTCCTATTTGGTATCTATTTTATTTGGTATATTATTTTTATTTATATACCATAATATATTGTTTTTTTTGGAACCGTTTTATCTTACTTTTATCATTATTTTGTCTTTGTATATTTTATTGTTTTATATTACCTTTGATTTTCTTCTTATGTACAATGCGTAGGATTGCACCCCCCACATCCATTAATAAAAACATATTATGACTTATTATAGTCAATAAAAACATTGTGGTGTTTTAATCATTCAGAATAATAATCAGAAATCTCAAATGAAAATATGAAACAGAATTATTTTTCATGTCTTTTCTTTTCTGTTTCATATTTTCATTTGATATTTGTTAATATAATAAAAAATTATTATTGACTTCAGATAATTTTAGAACCATTTAGTAATAAATGATTGCAAAAGTCGTCTCAAAAATTATGATTATGACGAAAGGATGCTTAGACGAAGGAGATTATGCTATTTTAATTATGAGTCTTTCCACGAAACCAGTGATCCGGTTATAGTGACTTCACTAATGAACCCATTTAATCAGATTAATTAGCAGTTGAATGTAAACCGATAATGGTACTTGTACAAGATAGGATAAACGCAATATACGTTACGTCACAGGTCCGCGATCACGATCGCCCACTGGCCACTACCCAGTAGGGTGGGTCAAAGCATTGTGTCAAATTTAGATACGTGAGGGGTTTCAGAGGGTACGCATTCGAAAACTGATCATGTGAAAAATATTCCTTTCTTAATTTAGTTTTTAAGGAGATGTTAAGTATTTAAGAATCACTACTTAACCTAACCTCAATATATATTTACGGACAAAACTACATTTATATCATTATTATAGATATAACATCCTCTACAGATATATTCACATATATATATATATATTTTCATCTTCAGTAGATATATATGTACATTGTAAATTATACGAGTAGCTCATTATTATTTGTTGCTTTTGATAGCAGTCGGTTAATATTGAATTCGTTCAGAACCATGTAAAACATTTGTAAAACATATTATCTGTCACCCTAATTTATATCATGCTATTTAGTAGCAGTTATTTTTATTTCAAAATTATGTCACTAAATCCATCTTGCTACTGTCTCATATTCGTGTCTTGGCTGAGAGACAAAAAGATTAAGTTTTTCATTCATGTTATCCGTATTAAAAGTAGATTCATCACCCAGATTTGAATTTTTATCAAAAAAATTGAAATATCGAATTATATTTAGAAAAGATAATCAATTTGATTGTTTGTTTGAGGGCCCAGCAGTCGAAATACCTTATGCGAATTGAGAATATCAGCGGTCTTTCATATCGGCGTTGATCATACTTCTAGGGATTATCTGCTCAGTGGCGGTTACAATCTGAATAAAAAATAGACCAAAAAAAAAAAAACATAATTATTAAAATGATAATTAGATAATTTACATAAAGCAATTTTTGTGAAAAATTACCCCAATAAGGCGCGTACTGTTTTTACATTTTATTCGTCGAACTTGATTTAATACAATATAAACGCATTAATTTTAATTTTAGTATAATACTACCCTTCTTTTGTCTTTAATATATTAAGACTAAACACTAAACTAAGTTACAAAATAATGATAGACATACATGAATATTTAGGTGTTGGAGTGGGAGCCAACCAAAGGAGAAAGGGTAATTAGGGGTTTTCTGAAGGAACAAAGCGATTCACTTGAAAAATATTTAAAAGAGGACTATACGGTAAATTTACTTGGTTGTTCAATGTACTTGAATAAACACTTGGATTTTCTAATTTCCAGTCCAATTAAAACGTAAAAAATTAATTAATTACATAAATCAATTTTGATAATGTCATTATTAAGTTATGCGAGTATTTTTCGGCGTTCAAAGCAATTATGCCAAAGTTTGACAATGGCTTTGAATGCCGAAACAGTTGTCACAATAATAAAATAAATTAAAACTAATATACCATTAGACCTTAATAATGACATTATTAAATTTGATTTATTATGAAAAAAATAAATTATTTACACATTTTCCTTGCATTCGCGGTCCACCGTACTGCCCAGTGCAGTGCGCTCGGTGCGCAGTGTTGGCACCGCATCGCATATCAAACCAATCCGGGAAAAAGTCATTTGTGGGAGTTTTTCGATTGCTTCGTGGTTAGTGGTTACACCCTCAGACCATTGACATAAGATAAACGCGATTGGATAGCGTTACAAAGAATATTGCCTTAAGGCGGTGCAATGGGAAGTAATGCAAAATCATTTGTTTTCGGTTTGAGAATTTGATAGCCTAGAAATATCATTATCCACACCTTAGCCTTTCGTTTAACTGGACATTTTTTTGGTGTGTCTTTTTATAAGCCTGGAAAAAAATAAAGTATCAGACATTAAAAAAATGCTTAAAGCGCAAACTCTCCTGCTTACAAACCCCTTTTTCCGATATTGTCGTATTGTTCATTTTGGAAAATTAAGTTTTTTACAATATGACCATAAATTTTTTTTATAATTATGTCTGAGCTTTACAGAATAGAATAAAACACGCATTTTGGTGATGATTTTTTTGCGTAAATCCAAACATGTGGCCGATGTTAACTGGGAATCTAGACCTTGTCGCCACTTGCATAAGGAGCACGAGATTTCGTTGGAATTTTAGCCGGTGGATTGCCTTAACAGGCTCGAATAGATTTGACTTACAAAATAACCCATGGAAAAAAATTACATAATATAAAAATCAATGCAAGTTTGTTTGTTTGTCCTCGATGTTCTCGAAAATTACTCTACCGGTTTCGCTGAAAATAGCACAGTTTGTTTTTATGCCGGGAAGATTTACAAAGTAGTTTGAATGAAATTCGTAAAACTGTTGCTATAACGTTTTAAAATTAGTATGACAAACTTTGAACCCGTCGTATTTTATTTAGGTTAGCCCATAGGTATAACACTCTGGTTAGCGACAGATTTCATATTCAAAAGAAGAAGGTTTAATAGGGTAGAATATTGTCAAAATGGAAAACACGAGTTGGCACCTACTTAAGAACTTTATGATTTAGATTCATTTTGAGAAAATAAACGTTTGGAATGAAATAAAATTAATGTTTCTTTATTTGGAGATAGTTCCTTTCGCTGTCAAATCAATTGTGAAAAATGACGGCACAATATAATTGTAGAATTTGTGAAACTTGAAGTTTATACCCTTCTTTTCAGATATGATATTAAAAATCTATTTTTTAACATAAATCTAGATAGGGTTAGTTTAAAGCATTAAAAAAACGATAATTAAAAACTAAACGTATAAAAAAAAATTAAGATTTTTTAAAAATATTTATAAAGATATTGCACACCCGAGAATCGAACCTCCATCAACTGCTTGAAAGGCAACTGTGATGATTATTACTCCACCAACTATCGTAAAAACGGCGGCATAATATCATTTAATATACTGAAAATAAATGACGTATTTTTGAAATTCAATATTTTAAAATGTCACGTGCTGACATCACATCTTATCATATCCTAAATTATACTGTTCATATAAAAAATGTTGTCCTACGCCTATACAGAGAAATGACGCTTGTACTTGTAGAAGTTGTTAAACAAGTCCTCTTATGTTTTTGATATCAGTAGAAAAGTTTCTAGCGGAAGAGGTAACCTAACATTTTCTTTGATTATGGAGTTGATCTAGTGATTTCCAAGAACATGTGATCTCATGCGACATATCAACGCCATACTCGGAAAGAGATTCATAAATTCACAAGATCAGTACACGGAATACCCGTACATTTCAAGTTCCCTCACACAGCTACTGCTTGCAGGGCAAAAGTTATAACTTTGCATAAAATACACCACCAAACAACATTTTGAAAACTTCCACCCTGTCCAAAGTTACGCCCATTTACATGACCCGGGACGAACGCTGCTTACAAAGCTAAAACTGTCGAAGAGATGAATGAAAACGTGAAACAAATGTATTAAAGTTTTTCGCTTGTATTGAATAAGACCGGCACTTTAAATACGCCTGAGAAACGTGTTTCACGTAATCATCAAGTTTGGCTAGCCAACAATAGAATTCACCTTGAATATAAACCTGCGAATATCAACAAGTTTTTTCTACAGATGTTTCTCTCTATGAAACTGTTAATTCATGATGAAATCCAATAGTAAAATTATCACTAAAACTTTTCTAGCTATGCCCTTTTTAATTATTTTCTTTTGGAATAGTTTCACCCTGCTATGGTTTTTTTCAGACAGGTGAAGTGACCGCTATGAAGATATCTTTAATCAGGTTACTAGTTTTTCTTCATGACTGCATAAAACGTAAAAAAAAATCGTTTTTAATGTTCATGTGAACTGTAGATTTATTATCGAATGTTCCGAAAAATTTCAATACTTCATGACTTTTATTACAAAAAAAAGGTAATTAACTAATGGGTGATTTTCCGTACTAAAAATTTATTGTTTTACTCGACTATATTTTTCTTTCGCGCATGAATATTTTTGTAAAATTTATTACCTTTTTTTGCTAACAATTCTTCGAATAATGATGAATGTGAGTTTTTTTTACAAATTTTGTATTTAAATAAAATTCACCATGGTAAAAAAATAATGTGTTGAGCAACTTCAGATATTTATAGTAAAAAATCTTCTCAATATTTAAGGCTCTGCGAAAGACGCTTATTTTTAGGTTATTATCATAGGATATTATCGTCACGTAGTTTATGCATACCGTAGTTTGACCCCTTCTGAATAAACTGGAAGGTTATAAATGTAGGATATAACATCAAATTTATTTCATTAAAAATAATTGTGTTAGATTAATAATGATCGCGTTCTACTTATTAATTTTATTTATTTCTACGTCACAAATGTACAAATGAAAATTACTTTGGTAAAAGTCTAAACTGATCTCACGGAAAGGTTCCTTCCTCCGTTAAAAAAAAATCAAAAAATTAATTTATGAACGCATACGTGGCCTAGGCATTTTTAGACAAATTAAATTAACAGTCCGTAGTGATTGATATGATATACTCGTATGTTTATACATATAGGAACCATCAAGACATCTGACTCTATATTTCATTACGTGTTCATATTTTCAAACTTAGAATAACGTGTGGGGGATACTTTCAGTATCGCCCTAATGAAAGAATACCATTCAGAATCGAAACCTTGCATTGAAATTACTTTAGCCGTGTTTGGTGACCAGATCTGAATAGCCAAGCACTTCCCAAGCATCATCTTACCCATCTCCTTTACCTCTCCATACCTTCGGCCTCACAATTTACCCCAATTGGAGATGTTTACCCCATAATCTTACTGACCTCATACAAAAAAATAAATAAACATACATGTTTTAAAAAATTGGTAATTAAATTATTGTACCTGATTGTACCTGGAATACAATTTGGTTTAACTTGCATACCTTATTGTCAACGTGTCTCAAAAATACTTCAGCAAACATATTATTAAACTTAAATCAGTAATAGGATATGGCCAGTGCTTGAGTTGGCAGTCCACCCAGGCGTTACGAGTTCAATTCCTCTGCTGGCTAATTCCTCCATCATTATACTCGTACAAGCAACATATTCCGCTTAATGTGATCGTAGTAGGAGATTTTAAAATATTGTCAGGTTATTATTCGTAATCCGGGAATATTTGTCTTCCTTTAAAAAAAAGTTCCAAGTAAATTTAAAGATATTTTTACACATCTCGTAGAGAGAAGCGCGTTTAGATGTTTTGGTGGCAAGTCGGTTATTCAAAAATAGTTTCATATTACATGCTTAAAACATACGCTGCACGGCACTTAAAAATAATTAATCTAGTTTTGATGGAGAAACTGTTGCAGCGATGGCACATTATACTCAAGTTAGTACGATGTTAAAACTGAGTAAGTTTGCAAACATCAGACTTCGTCTGACACGAACCTCATAATTAGGGTCTGGATGTGAGGTTAGAGGAAAACATTTAATAAGGATAACGAACATAACTTTAAAAAACCGTTTTTTTTAAAAATTGATTTATAATATTTATTATTAAAACAAAAACAAATAAAAAAATTGTGTTCTACTAAATAATCACAACATTATTAAAATAGTTACATGATACAAGTTGTAACGGTTCAATGTAATTATTGTAATGTTGGTATGTCATATAATTTTCTTTTCGTTTTGGGGATAAAAGTAATTCCTTTTCAAGGCGCGGCAAAGAAAAATGGAGTTTTTTCTACCACAAATCAGGACCCGGCTCATTAAAATAAAATATTTTCTTTTTGTATTGAGCAATGAACGAAGATAGAGATGAAAATTTCAGTGACTTTTTTATTTTATTTTTATGTGTATTACCGCAGAAGAGTCCCAATAGCTCCCACCCGTCTGGAGCCAGTGAGACTATGGCATCCCCAATTGGGGAATGTTGTGAGGCTCAAGGTATTGGGAGGGAAGGAGAAGGGGAAGAGGAAGGTGGGGAAATACCTGGCTATTCAGATCTGGTCACCAAACACGGCTAAAAGCCATTTCAAGCAACGTTTAAATTCCGAATGGTGGTCTTTCACCAGGGCGATACTGAGAGTATCTTCCACTCTGGAATGTGCGGAAATATACTATATATTATTTTTAAATGAATTAATTGTGAAATAACACAAATTAATTTACTTCCACTACTTACACTTTAAATTAATGTCGTTTTCACAGAAAGCAATCACTTCGTGGTTTGACGTATTATTGAAAGAATCGTACACTTCGTTTTAAGGTGCTAATTTGTTTAAAATTTATTTACAAACTGGTTTCGCTTCAAATGTTTGGAATTAAAGAAAACCGTTAAAATTGATAGTATTGGGTATTTTTAATAGTCAAAGCTATTTCTCCTATTGCTTTGTGTTAGATATATTTCCCGTTAAATTAAAAAATTTAACTACCTCTTAATCTCTTCTTTCTCTGTCTTTTTCACATGTCATCCCATTCGTTTGCGTGTGAGTTTATCTCTTTTTCGGTGTTTGGTTGTTCCACTTTATATTATTTCAACCTCTTTATCTATATGCTAACTACTTTTGACGGCCTCCATGGTCGAGGGGCAAGGCTCTCGACTACGAATCCGAAGGTCGTGGGTTCAAATCCCGGCGTGCGCAAGTAAATTTTATTTAATTGATTTGTGTTGTTTCACAGTTAATTCATTTAAAAAAAATTACACAGTATATTTGCGCACGTTCCATAGGGGAAGATACTCTCAGTATCACCCTGGTGAAAGACCACCACTCAGAATTGAAACGTTGCTTGAAATGGCTTTTAGCCGTGTATCTGAATATCCAGGTGTTTCCCCACCTTTCTCTTCTCCTTCCCATCCCCAATATGTTCAGGCTCATAAAATTCCCCAATTAGAGATGCCATAGTCTCACTGGCTCCAGACGGTTGAGAGCAGTTGGGACTCTTGTGCGGTATTCATATAAAAAAATATTAAAAAAACATGAATTTTTGTTCAGATTAAATTTTATCCTATCGAATTAACCGGTGATTTAAAACAGAGTGTTTGTTTCATTTAACATTAATATACACTTCTTATAATACTTATACTTTCACAAGTGTATGATATGAATATATTTGTAGTAAAATGAGTTTCATTTGAAATGTATTTCTTAAACATGGTTGGTTATGTACATATTGCTTAGTGCACACAATTCTTGCCAGCCAAAAAAAAAACTGTTAGGAATATATAAAAAACTTATGTTACTTATGTATTATGCGTAGTTTCTATCAATGATTTTGACCGACTCAATGAAAGAAATTAGTGCAAACTGCTTTTTATAATTGTGAATTTTTTCAGAATAACGACAACTCAAGTTGTAACCTTTGACAATTGTGAAGCGTCATTGGAATATTGAGGGCGTCACGAGAGCAGTTGATTCATGGTAATTTCATGAATAAAGGTTTAGAATTTTATTAAATTTGTAAGCCTTGTCAGATGATCAAATATGTAAATCGGCTCCTTTCTTAACGCAATTTTGACACTTAAGGACAAAATATCGCGGGCTTAAAGTTGCGACCTCCGAAGAATAATCTTAATATAGCGGGGTCAAACGTAAAAAAAATATTGAACCTTTTATTTTGAAGCAAACATCAACGATCTGAAGCAAAATAAAAACATGTTGTCGATTATAATTATAAGATTAATGCAAAATTACATCTACGTTAAGTAATTAACGACCATCCAAGTTAGCAACCAAATTCTTGTAAAATTATGACAAAATTTGTTATTCACTCGAGAATTTTAGCAATTACTCCAAAAAAATCGGATTTTAGCATAATTATTGTCATTGATTTTTCATGTTTTATATTTTAGCTCACATTAGCTAAATATTTTTTTAATGAACATCCTAATATCTTCTTTCTACGACAGAGAGTTTACTGATATAAGGTGTCCATTATTAGGTATTTAGTAAAAATAATGTCGAAATGAAGGTAAAAAAAAAATATAGAAAATGTTACGGAAGCAGATTTTAACATTGTTTTAGAGGTTGGGTCATCAAATGAAACATATAAATCGTTATGCCCAATTTTACAAAAAATCGATCGCTAGTGTGGAGGGCCGTTAAGTGATATATATGCGCTTTAATCTAATATCTACCGATTCTTTACTCGTGTACGTTTAAATTTTATTAATATCTCCGTTAGTGCTATTGTTACATTAAAAATTAAAAATAACATGAGGGTTGTAATTTTCAAGACTGAATTATTGACTACTAATCAATCTATTTTTTTTTTCTTAACCGTACACAATTTCGCCAAATGAGGCATTTTATTATTGAATGATTTAATCAATTTTCAAATAATATTTTTAATATAATAAAACTACATGATATTTTATCCATAAGAATAAAAAGCAGAGATTTTTATTGTAGAGGTAAAATATCAAAGAACGTGTGTAACTAGAAGTCTTTAATAAAAATATACATCTTCCGAGAAATGTATTGTCGCGCGCAAATAAATAAATAAATCCCTTTGAAAATTATGCTTCTGATACATAAAAAAACGGATGAAATTTTAGCTGTAAGAATAATTGCCAAAGTATTTTCATTTAGTGAAAGGGTAAAACGACAAAGAACGCGTGTAACATGAACACTTTAATAACTTATGTTATTCTGAGAAAACTGAACGTTTCTGAACTAATGCGATATCATTTTACCAAATCCGAACGAAGGATTCTTTCAGCGGATTTCCAATATTAACACCAGCTCTGTCTTTGTAAATAAATCCAACGGGTGAGGCCGTATTGAAACATTTCCCACCAAGAAAAGTCTACTGTATATCAGGGAGGGTGGTAGAAGATTTTTTTTTAAATTTTTAAATACGCCAGGAGTTTCGAATGTTGCTCATTTGAATACAGATGAAGTAAAACAATATCCGTTTCTACCAAATCGCCTTGATACATTAAAGTCAAGATATTGTTTCTCCATAACTCAATACTTCTAGATAAACGAAGTTGAAAATTTGAATTTCTCGAAGAAATAATTTTTACCGGTATACACACAAATTTGGGATCTCCTTAATAGAGTCTAATTCATAAATTTTCAACAAAAAGTGTATAGGTACCTAAAATATATCAGTTTTTTTGTCTTTTTACGTACATTGTTTCAATGTAACTTTTGATAGCGGCCGGCTAATAGAGATTCTCAGCAGAAATTTTTATGTATGTATCTTTAAATTTTTATCTATGTATACTTAATGGCTAAGTTAAATTATGTGCCTATAATGTTTACGTCAAATGTAAGTACCTATTTTATTTAACATTAATATATACTTATTAAACCAAAAAGAAAAATAAATGTTTGTATGTATTACTATTAGTATTAGGACTAATTAATTTTTGTAGAACCTGCAGACAAACTGTCATGTGACCGCTTTGCAGGACTACATATTTTGCTCCTTTCTTTATTTTACCATGCATGTATTTATGTTCTTTGGATGAATAAATAAATTTAAAAAAAAAACAAAAACAAAAAAACTGTGGAAACTGCGTGGAAATCCTATCATCTGTCACCCTCAAGTGAAGAACAGAAAAAACGTGAATATTGTGTGTTTTTTTTTTAAATGAATTCATTTGTCGCAAAATCCCCTTTTTTCCTATATTTAAGTCTCGGTAAGGAATGAATGTATCTACTTTTGAATCGGAAAAATAAATCTGATTAGCCATGCGCATCTTTCGAGACCCCAGAAAGAGCTATATCTCAAATCAACAAAAAATCTTCCATTCGTTGACGGACCACCCTACTGTATGTGCACGGAGTACATAAACAGCCTTAATATAACCGGATGTCAGAAGGCATCTGTCGTTACCGGAAGGGAACGGAAGAAATCAACAGCATGAATATAAAATGCATCGAGCAAACAATAGTGTCTTCTTGATATGGATACCCGATACACCTGCTACCGCGGGACTAGCTATTGCAAATTTTGAATTTTTGTGACAGCTTCACTAAATTACAATCTTGATTAATGTTATGCTTGTACTATTTTTACTATGCAGCTTTTGACGTGATTTGGATCTCTTTTGAAAGAAAAAAAACATTTTACGTTAAAAACATAATACCTTCATGCAGGTTGTTATGAAGCGAGTCCCTAACAAACTAAAATTGATAAACCGCGGACCAGCAATTAACCATAAATAAACATGAGTTGTCTATGGCGGCTTCCTTTGGGAGGGGGAGGGGGTAGGCCGACGGCGGGGGAGGGAGTTGAAGAGACAAGAGGGCAGTCTTGCCTGGAGAGTCGACCTGTCCGCCGCCTTCGCACTGCTTCCAACAACAAGGGTTCCGTTCCAATTTACTTAGTTATTCATTTGCCTTTTGCTTTTAGATAAAACTGAAATCATTTAAACTCATTCAAATTCTGTCTATCTTTTAATAACCTGCAGTCGTTCACAGAAAGGTTAAAGCTTTTCCTAGAGCCTTTAAATTCCGCTATAATATACGCCTGCCTACCAGGTATTTTATATAGCAAAAGAGAGTTGTTTTTATTTTGAATTCCCTATTCCTGTTTATATGTATCTATTTATCTATCTATCTATCTATTTTTATGTATTTGTTTTTATTAATGATAACTAAGCGGTAATTTCGAGAATCGCCCATCAACGAACTGACAACACGACTAAAAGACGGGTGTATTACATTCTCGTGTACATCCCTCTACCCTGAGAAGAGCTAGAAAGGGGATAATTTATATATTTGATCTATTGGTGAGCTTTACTAAGATTGCCAATACAAATGTGCTTACGTAATGGAACGAGGTTCTGTGGACTGTGACAAGGTACATACAAAACCTTTTATTCGAGATGCTTTTCCGATGGTGAATTTTTTTTTAAAATAATATGACGTTTTATCATATTTTAACTACGTAAGATAGTTCAATACTCCATATCCCATTTTAAAAAGATATCGTGTGTCGGAAGTTCTTTGGTTAGCATAAAAATTCTTGACCAAAAATAGTCGCGTGAGGTAATTGAACACACTTTTTTATATTCTAATTTATATTTTAAAACAATATAAATATTTTTATTTTCGTTTTTGTTTATCAATATAATTGATTATTGAGGCATTTCAAACAATCGAATAACCTCATACGGTTCAAAAATCAAAAAATGATATTGAAAACTTCACATGCATGTCGATTACATACACTTTATCCATATGCACGGTAAGCATATGGTAGTGTGAGTATTCGCACCACTTACACTTACTACCCATTGCAATTATCACACATAGATTGTCCCTTATCGTAGTTTGCGTAGTGCTCGTGACACCATGATGCATTGTATCCAATCTTCTGTGGGTGGATTTAGATATTACTCATTAAGAAACCTTTTTATTGATTCTATTTGCTTTCAGTTTCAATCTGCTCTTGGACCTTTCCCTAGGCTTTCCTACATGTGTATGTACGTGGCATGAAAAATTAAACAGGAGATGAAACATATGCTTCAAAATAATTTTCATATTGAGATGTGAGTGTAAACCCCTACATAAATACGTACGCTTACTCCGGCACACTTGCCCGTTCACACTAAAATAAAATAAACATTGAAAATCAGATTAATGGCTACTTGCATGAGAATTTCCACTTTGTACCCGTGAAACTAACATTATTTTACCAAAAAACTGTCATAGACCACACCGGTAAGACTCGTTTTTTGTATAAAAATAGGTGATTTTGATGTTATTGCAATTTTATCGGCATCTGTAAATAAAAACGCAGTATCTCCGTGTTTGTAAGTAAAAACACAGTTCCTACGTTGAAGTTACTGCGTTTATACTTACATTCGTGAAGATGCCGTGTTTTTATCTACCATCTTGAAATACATTCTCCCGCCGCACTGTCTTTCACTCTATGGGGTGTCCCTTAACCTAGATTTTTGTTTGAGTAGATAGTTGAATTTTTCGTGTTTCTATTGTTCTAAAAACTATTTTATATTGTATAAAATCAAGGTGTAAATAGGTAAATACTTTTTTTAAATAAATCTAATGAAATAATATTATTATGGAGTTCTGCAAGTGTTTTAGTTTTTTGTTGTTGTGACATTTATTCAACGTCATTTTTAAACTCCCTTAAGTGCCGAAACAGCTGTCACAGTAGTAAAGAATCGGAGAACTTTAGAATTGAATTTTTTTTAAGGCTTTAAATTACAAGTTTTTAAAGTTTAATAATAATTATAATTTTAATTTCTTCAAGCGATTGGTATTCACTTTGTGGTGTTATTATTAAGAAATGACTTAAAAAATATACTTTGTTTTCACCACTTTATAAATATGCATAGATATCTACATATTTCGAAAGCGATGCTTTCATAATTAGGAATATATGAATACTAAAAACTAAAATCAAGTATAGACAAATGATAAAAATTAGAACACAATAATCAAAGAATAGACAAATTATAAACGTAAACAAGGATTGATTAAAGTAGGTAAGTAATTAATCAAAAATGCTAATAAAAAAATATTATAAAACATTGAATAACAAATTTGTATAAGAAATTATTTTTATTATTAATATTAATATGAAAATAAATTCATTTTTATTATTATTTTATAAAACATTTAATTATTTATTAAATTCAATTCACTATTAACGGTTTTTCTGATGTCTAAAATTACAAATTTATTTTTCATTACCAGTCCATATACAAAAAAACGTCATCTACCTATCTTTTCCAAAAATAAACCCATTTTTATAATAAAGCAGAACTATTAAAAATCTTATTCGGTAAATTGTTTAAAAATATATCGGGTACTTAATATTTCAACTTAACGGGGAGTAGTTGGAGTAGGAGTTGGAGTAGGAGTTGGAGTAGGAGTTGGAGTAGGAGTTGGAGTAGGAGTTGGAGTAGGAGTTGGAGTAGGAGTTGGAGTAGGAGTTGGAGTAGGAGTTGGAGTAGGAGTTAGAGAAAGAGTTTGAGTAGGAGTTGGAGAAGGAGTTGGAGTAGGAGTTGGGTAAGGAGTTGGAGTAGGAGTTGGGTAGGAGGTTGGAGTAGGAGTTGGGTAGGAGTTGGAGTGGGTTGGGTAGGAGTTGGAGTAGAAGATTTGGAGTGGGGTTGGAGTAGGAGTTGGATTTTTCAAAATCTAATCAGAAATATTACTTTTTCTGACCGTTCCATTGTATGTTTTACAAAATATTTATAATACGAATATGATTTTTAAAGTGGAGAAAAGTATGTTTAATCATTTATCGGTACGTTTTTGTAAACAAACGTAACCAAAGATTTGTAATCAGCATTACAAAAAAAATAAATTATTGATTAAATGAAAAAAAACGCAATTTTTTACAAACTTTATTCCAATGATAATATAGAATAAGTGTCTACAAGTGTTTTGGAAAAAAAATCAGTACATTACTCGAATTGTAAATATGTTAAAAGGTTAAATAAAACTCAACCCTTCATTCTGGAGAATGACTCCCTTGGTAAATGCTGTGTTTTTACTTAACACGGCAGTGTACCTGGGACCTGCTTCAGTCTACCCAAAGCGCTACGTAACAACTTGCCGCAAATATCGCCGCGTGTACATACCCTCTGCGTATGGTTACCCCACGTGACTCTATACAAAGTTCACGATGCCAGACCTCATAGTTCTTGAGCTGGGATTAACAAAAAAATCTTGGGATTTATAGTTAATAATATATGGTTATACAACAGCCGTACGTCTTTCAAAAATATCTTTTCCAATTTGTATTGAAATGTTTATGGCGTACTTCAAAGTCCCCTTCGAAGCAGAAATAAGCTTTTTGGGACGATAGTAACGAGAGAGAACTTTGCTTCCAGAATCTTTACTCTGGTCATTGAATTCATCGAGACCAATAGTAATATTTATTTTATCATACCCAATTTGGAAAATGCTGTGAGGCTGAAGAAGTTGAAAGGGAATGAAGATGGGAAAGTGGAAGGCAGGGGTATTCAGATAATGTGATCTCTATATACAAGTCATTTCAAGCGACGTTTCGATTTTTAATGAAGTTCTTTCGTCATAGCAAAATATGGTGAATTTTTGGTTCTAGAACGAGGCGCAAATCGAGAATATTTTAATTTATTTAAATTAAATACAAGAAATAAACCCTTCTAAAATCTTTTGCTTTTATTTGCCCTTATCTAGTTTTGAACCCACGACCTCTGGTCAGAGGTCATCATAATAATATGTGACCCTTCGTGGTGCGTGGAATACTCGTGAATGTAAGAAAATCAAACCAATTTATGAAATGTTTTTTTTTTGAGAATTATTTTAAAAATAAAACATCAATGAAGGGTTTTAATGTATAAATTTGTACATGGTATTGCCTCAAGCATTGTAAAGTAAATGTATTTTTCCGAGAAAAGCTTTCGATATCAATTATAATTTAATAAGGCCAGGCTTTCATTATTTTTAAGTTAAAAATTAATTCCAACGATTGGATTTAAGTTCTCGAAAATAAATTCTAATATAATTGTTAAAGATTTCGCTGCATACATTTTTATTTCTCTACATAAATTGCTAGTTAGTCTCTTTAGGATATTTATAATTTAATAATAACACAAAATGTTTCTTTTTCAATATTACAATAATGATGAGAAATTATATTTCATTATAATGGGCTTGTATCTTTATGGATTTGAATACAAAATAATGCCTATTAAAAATTAGTGAAATTCGTTAAAGTACCTTTTGTTCTGTCTAAAATTTAAGAGAATTACTACGTAACTGTGAATTTAGATTTTTTTTCCAAAGTTTATGCGAGCGTAGGTACATTACCAGTTAATTTGTAAACGAATTCGGAAGACCTTTTAAAATAAGCTTTATGTGTCTTAGAAGACAATATAAAACATTTTTGGTAGTGATAACCCTTTTGAAGGTACTTACTACCTGTAAATACAATAAGCTCGTTTGTTTTCAAAACAATGTTAAAGATAAAACTATACCTATTAAGAAGAATAATCTAATACCACCTACTGTTACTGTTACAAATATTAATACGTCTTCATTTTCCACATCGATAAATTCTCCAGTTTCCAGTACACATAATATCACGATATTATCATTATGTATTATGAACGTATCAAATTAAATTCCCTGCCTTTGATTAGCCTAACCAAGTGTTTTTGGGTACAAAGGCATTAAAATTCAGGCGAGTTGATACTTCGCCTTACCTCCGAGTAGGATTATGATTTTTGAAAGAAAGATCAACATAAACAAGGCAACTAGTATAGTGTAAAGTTGGGGGTGAATATTTATTTTCTTCAAGTTGTCCGCCGTAAAGTTTCGCAGTGAAGTTTGCCCGCATTAGGTTAGGTGTACGTATATTATTATGTATTTTAAACTACTACCATACTCGTAGTTCTCATCGGAAGTGCACGGAACTTGAAAAAGCGCTTCTGGATAATCACAAACTTCGGCTAAGAAAAACAATGCTCAAGTTTTCGGTCTCTAATCAGATCTTGAGTAAATTCGTTCACAAACATACCTACCCTGAAATATTTATACATAATATTATGCAAGTGGTTCAAAACCTACTGAGGTGTTTTAGTGTGGAGTGTACGCTGGCTTTAATAATAATCGGGGTTGCTAACATTATACCATAAAGGTTATTGGAATTATTATTACATAATATACATTCTTGCGTAAATGATTACGTTTCCGGGTTTGCAACCTTCATTATGCAATTTCTCGTTATTTCTTGTTACGCATAATGATGCTGGTTATTCAGTTTTATGAACACAATGCAAAACTGTTTTATTGTTCATGAATATTTATTTAATAAACTAAGGTAATTGAGTAATAATTTAGACTGCCAGTGCCTTTGAAATGTCAGAAACGTAAAATTTCATTTTCTAATAATATCTTTTTAAAAAAATATTATCATGGAAGCATTTTAAAATTATACAGAGAAGAAAATATAAACTTTTTTTTAAATTTAATTTATAAAAGTTCTGCTTGTTTTATGAATAAACCGCTTTTACATTAAAAGCAATATTGATTTTCAAAAATAAAAATAAACTTATTATTAAATTAAAACTGAATTCCATAAAATAAACTGGAATTCAAAATCAAAAAGGTTACCATGTTTTGTCTAAATTTCATCTTCTGTTATGCAGCACATACCTACCTAACTTTCTCATATTACAATATTACTTGTAGTTACTGCAGAAAAAAAAACAGGAATATTTACCGCTCTATCTTTCGTATTATGTGATGTTTGAATGTAAAAAAAAACCAAGCGCCAAGATAAGCAATATGTCCAGCATAAATGAATGCTTTTGCAAAATCGCCATACGATAACATATGTACATAAGAAAACATGAGAAGGAGGTACAATCCGGCAAACACAATAACGAAGAATGTGCGCATTTATGAATAAAGTTAACCCGCCAACATCCAATAACATGATGTAAGGTGGCAGTATAAGCGGAATAACTAAAACAAAATGAAGGAAGAATACGGAAATCATATGTACTCTTTTAAGCGTGTTTTCAGCAACACGTGTTTTCGTACATTTTGTGTTTTTGACTTTAGCTGTTTTCAAGCATTTTATATCAGGCATTGATTTGATTAAATTCCATTGATTATTATTTTATTTGTACCGTTGTTGAATAGAATAAGTCAATGGAAATTCAATAAGTAAAATGATTGTTGTATCAATGTACTATGTTAATACATTTCAGCGCAAAGACTCAACTATGAAGGTGTTTAAGGGTTTTATGCATTTTTAAGTAAGTTTTTTTTTTACTATGGGCGTATCACTTAAGAGGAACGCCTGCGCTGCCTGTTTCATACAAAACATAATTTTGGATTTGAGCCCAAAATATCCACCCCAACTGAATGATGTTTTTTTTTAAATTAAAGACATAGTAAATATCTTGTACGGATTAGAAGTATTTTATTTTTTTATGTGTTAAATTATGGAATATAGACCATTAAAGTAATCAATTTTTCATGATTTTAGAGGCAACTTCGGAAAATATTTTCAGGTTAATGGTAGTTTTGGTCATATTTGCTATGTAAATATGATTATATAAAATAAAATAACTATCGTTAACCCCCAAATAATTGCCAAAGTTGTCCCTAAGATCGTGAAAAATTTATTTCTTTAATGGCCTGTATTTAATAATTTAAAACATAAATAAATAAAATACTGATCAAATGAAACACTCAAACTTTATTTGAACCACATTTATTTTACACGCCTACCGGTTTCGAAACAACCGTTCCATCGTCAGGGCAAGTGTATACTGCCCTGATGATAAATGTGGTTTAAACAAAGCTTGAGTGTTTCATTTGATTATAATGGATAACCACAAAGTGATCGCTTCGTACAGTAAAATAAAAAACTTGTAACCTGTACTAGATATTTGCTATACCTTTTGATTAAAAAAAATCATTCGGTTTGGGTGAGAATTTTGGCCTCAAATCCAAAATTCAGTTTTGTATGAAACAGGCCGCGCAGCCGTTCCCCTTAATTAATAACGTATTTGCAATAGATGGAAATTTTATTTTAACTATTACATTTAAATGGAAATTACAGACAGAAGAAACTTTGCGAATTTTATGACACCAGAGCTCACAGATTTTTTGTGCACAGTTAAGATAATTGTTGACTAAAATATTGGCAGGAAACAAAATGACCTGATTGCTAGTGGGCATCAGAATTCGGTAAAATAAATCAATGAGGTATAGAAGGAGCACATTTTTTATTGGAAAGCTCAGAATTAATGGGTTGAGGCCTTCCCCCTTAGGGTGGGACTCATACGTTGGGTCCTTTACATTGGATTTTGGCCAGTTAGGTTAGATTAGGTTAGGTTCATGACAGTTTGACGGCATCGTATTTGACTAAAAATATATTTTATTTGACAGTATTAAGAAATATTACATGCATAAAATAAAATTAATACAAAATACTTTATGCATACCACTGTTTAATATATAAATATCAACATGTTTCGGAAGCGAAGCTTCCCTAATCAGGATGCACAGTGTACTAAAAAAACAATGACAAGCTTAGATACAAAATAAACATATAAAAATAGCAATGTAAGAAAGATAGACAAATTATAAACATAAACAAAAATTAACAATGAGTTATGAAAGTATGTAAGTAATTAATTAAAAATGCAAAAATAAATGTTTTTTTTATACAATATTGAATAATAAATTTATTTTAGAAATTTAATAATAATACTTAATTGACTATTAATACATTTTCTAATTTTTGTAATTTCAAATTTATCTAATTGTAAACCAGTTGTATTCGTAGATATGTACATCATTCAACAAGCGATGATACCATTTAATCTACTATCAAATTATAGCAAAATACAAAAGTACAACTACCCCTGGTGGATTTATGACGCTCCCAAAAAATAAAAGGGGGTTTTGTTTGATGGAAAGAGCTCAGAGAGGTGTAATGAACGATTGTAAGAATAACCAGTTACAATCCTCCGAGAGCCGAACTGTGACTACATGAAGCTAAAGCCACCTAAAGCAACGTACCAAATCTGAATTGTGGTTTACACCCGGGAGTTTCTACGAGTATTATATCAAACGATGCGTGAATAAAGTTAGGTATCATTATGTGCAACCTGGGATATGCTCTCTATGAACTATGTATTAATTATTGAAATCTCGACTGAGAAATGGTCGATTATTATAAGTCAGAAATCACCGAACTGTGCTATGTATTTCAACGAATATTATAATATGAACTAATACTAAGATATTCATAGATAACGATATAAAAGGGCGGGTCATCTATGCTGTGGAATACAAAAGGGTGCGAGATGGCACCCTCTAATCGGGCGGCCTAACATTCACCTACGAGAGTAAAGAAAAGCGTGATCTTATTGATGAGTCATTGACCAGGAGGCCTATTCTGGTACTTTTCAAGGAATATTATCCTTTTCCTTAAGCTTAAAGACTTCTTGCTTAACTGCAGAATTAAGCCTAGTAAAAAAAACCCGGACAGATTGTTAAGTGATTATTTGAAAACACAAATTGATGAAACATCTTTTAGTGACACAAGGTTTTAAACCAAAACTTTTTAAAACAATTACGTACAATAGTCAATTTTTTCTTTAATTTTTAAATGGCATAAATACATCTTTTAAAGAAAAATTATGTTATGTTAAAAGGTACCCACCTCACAAAATAGTAATGACCGTTTTATTCATAGTAACATTTGCCGCCGTGGTATATCTATGCCGCCTTCTGCCGTTGAGCATTGTTTTTACTTGTTAGATTGGTAACTTACTTAATATTGAGTTTTAAAAAACTTTTGTTAAAACTACGCCGCTGAATGACAGCTGTCATTCGAGAGAACAGGAACCGCCGTTAAGTAAGAAGTTTTTAAGCCTAAGGAAAAGGATAAGGAATTTTCCTTAAAAAGAACCAGAATAGGCCTCCTGATTAACGAATTGTACTCAATGACTACGATAGATAATGTGTGACTCCCAGTAGACGGAGAGGGCTATCCATAAGCCTTTGATGTTTTTTGTTCCATTTACCGCTATTGTCGAAGGGGATTCAAGTAAAGAAAAAATCATGGAATTCGAATGAAAAAATCTTTCTATCATTTAATCAAGAGTTGCAATCTTTTATCTCATCTATAATGTCATTATCTAGGTAAATTTTAACCTATTTTCTACTTCTGACCCCCGACAAAGTTTTGTTTGAAAGCTCTTGCTTGTTATATCTAAATATATATATATATATATTAATGCAACTGGTTTACAATTGGATGAATTAGAAAGTAAAAAGGTGTTAACAGGTAATCAAATAATTTTAAAAAGTCATCTCTGCCACGTTAATACCTGCATTTAGAATTATAATTTTTATTTTAAAGCCATGGCGTTTCTTCGATTCTGTTCAAATTTCTAAATTTTAATTTTAATGTTAACATAACTTTTTTTTCTTCATTTTGTATAATTATTTTTCCATTTTTTCTCAATTATTTTATCAAATTGTCATATGTCTATAACTTCCATATTCGTAAAAATCATTTACTTGGTGGCTTTCCATAATTATAATATTATAAACACATAAATATGTTTTAAGGCGCTTCAATTTAATATAATAATCGACCCGAATATGATAATAATTAATTAATATAATATTCGACCGAAGGAAGGGTACTTACAATCACAAGTACAGTCCTATATAATATATATATATAGTCCTGACGAAGGAAGGATACTTCATAAACTGGTTGATTATTATATTAAAAATGAAATGGTGTAAAACAATTATTGTTTATAATTTGTAATGCTCATGTTATTACCTTTCTTGTCTTCGTATTTTATATACTGATGAGGAAACCATTGGTTTCAAAATATGTTGATATTTATGTATTAAATAGTGTTAGAAAATAATTCTAATATATGTAACAATTTAACTTCTTTAAATTTATCTAACCATTATTGTAGAATGCGTCCGGTATACCTACTCCTACAGCGAAATGGTTTGAGTTGGTAACTCCAACTGGAAGATACTCTTAGTATCGTCCTGGTGAAAGACTACAATTTGAAATCGAAACGTTTCTTAAAATATATTTGGCTGTCTTTGGTGACCAGATCTGAATAGCATGGTATCTCCCCATCTTCTTCTGCCCTGTCTCCTCCTCCCTAGTACGCTTAGTCTCTAAATATACCCCAATTGGTGATACCATGGTTTCATTCACTCGAGACGGTTGAGAGCAATTGGGAATATAAATAAATAAAATAATAACAAGTCTAAATCTGGAGAGTATATATCAATCTTAGAAACACTTGTACCTTTTGCGGGACCTGAACATTTTGAAAATCGATTCTTCTGTTAAAATGGTTGTGCATCACTGCCGCAATGGAACTTTTTCAAATACACCATTTTCTAGTCAAAGTAAGTACGTTTTAACTTGTGTAACTTTATCACCTGACACCTGACACTTGGCACATGACAACCTGACAACCTGACATTGTTCACCGAGCGGTAGCTGAGTTTGTACCCTGATCCGAAAAGGAAACACACGTTACGTCCCTGTCGATTGAATAAAAGCACCCCATATCGATACAGACAACTGGCTTCGAAAGCGTTGGTAAACATCAACATCTAGAATAATTGATTCCTTTATCTATTTACATATTACTATTAAGTAATACAAATAAGCAATAATTTCACGGCTACACACATTGTGCCCATTATATCCTTTTATTTCTCATTGACCTCATCGTATCGTAGGAGAGAAGGTGGAGTCATAGTTGTGGCAATTAGATGAAGTGGTATATGTCACGAAACGTTCGAGTTATGAAGTTTTATTTTAAAAGGTCTAAGGAAGGTTAGGTCAAGAGATACAACTCGTGAAAAAATGATGTAATAATCATAAATGGTCAATTTTTCTGAGTGCCGTTTAGCGTCTTGGTAAAGTTTGCAACCCCTTTTAAATAGATATGTTTTTAGACTTTTCTTAAAGGTTTCAAAATTGCTTTCTGACCTCAAACCAAATGGAAGGTCATTCCAAGAATGAGAGCCAAGTACTCTGAAAGCTCTGTTATCAAATTTGGCAGTATTCGTACGAAAGGGTTCAACCAGTCTGTTCGACGCATTAGACTTGGCCGACCTCAGTGTGAGTTGTCTCTGAGTAATATTGTCCCTCACGCAGAGCTCAGTTAAGTATGATGGTTCCAGCCCGTTCAGTGGCTTATATGGTATATCATAAGACAAATTTTAAACTGAACTTTTTCTGTAACTTGAAGTCAGTATAGGCAATCACGTAGAAGAGGAGTGATGTGACAGTATTTGGCGGCACCATTTATTAGACGAGCTGCTATGTTGAACACTCCTTGCAGTCTGTTCAAATATACATTCGGCAGACCAGCATACATACAAACTATTGCAGTAGTCCAATCTGTAGACTACTAGAGCATTTACCATTCTTCTTATGGAATTTAATTAGTTTAGAAAAAAACAGACTAGACCTCAGCGAATTGAAAGTTGAGTATTTATTGAAATAATCTATTGGTACAAGTAATCACAAAGAAAATGAATTGATTGTAAGAAAATCGTATACACTCCATAGACTTTTATTGGACTATTGTCATTTGTCTATTATCAGACTTGTTACTGACCTAACTTTTGTTTTCAAAATTGTTAATGGCATTATAGATAGCCCTTATTTATTCAGCTTAATTACATTTAATATTCCAGCTGGATCTAACATTTTATTCAATTGTAACAATAATTTTAGGACTGAATCAATCAAAAATTCACTTGTACCTAGACTTCTCGCAGAAGGCAATAATTTTTCAGACATAATCGATGTATTCAACTGCTCGGAATACATATCCAACAGACGATTATTGCATACATCCACAAAAATTACTAAGAGTGTGTCTAGAGTATAAGTATCAGTGAATGTGAGTTATTTTTTTAATATTCCCCTCTGTAGATAATTATTTGAACAATTGAAGACAAATGAAATATTTAGTTGTTGTATTTATTTAACAAAATATGTAAAAGGCCATTTAAGGCGTATATAATATAATATAATAAATACTCTCTTCTGGGTGATGCAATCCAAATAAATTCAGTTTTGCTTGCATTTAGCTTAAGCATATATGTATACATCCAGTTTGATACCTTATCAATACAGCATGCAACAGAAGACCTACAATCATTCGCTTTGCAAAGATCAAAAATTTTAAGAAGAAGTAATCATCAGCATAGCTGTGACAAATTAGTCCTCGTGAATAAATTAATGGTTCCAGATCACTGGTGTACAATATAAATATAAGGGGGCCTAGTACAGATCCCTGCGGTACACCATAACTCAAAGAAAATGTGGAAGATCTCCAACCTCTACAAGCCATTGTCTGATGTAGAAGTATGAGGTTACCCACTTTAGTACAGAGTTTTCAATGCCGTATTTGTGTTTCAGTTTATCAATTAATATTTGATGATTCACAATGCCGAAAACATCTCTCATGTCCAGTATCGCTACTAGAGCAAATTTTCCATTTTCTGCCGCGTTAATCATGCTTGAAAGAATACTTACTAGTGCTGTTTCTGTAAAATTAAACCTCCTATAGGCAGATTGATACTTCGAAAGTAACGTATGGTTGTTCAGATATTTTGTGATTTGATTCACGACTACTCATTCCAATAATTTGGAGATATAAGAGAGTCCAGATATTGGTCTATAATTATTAGCTATGTCAGTTGAAAGGGATGCATTTTTAAAAAGCGGAGTAATTAATAACTTTTTAAAGACATTGGGTACTTCCGCATCAGTGAATGATTTTTTTACCATTACCAATAAATATGGAACAATCCATGGACAGCATTTTTTAACAAGCCATGTCGGAATCGGGTCAAGAGGACACTGCTTATTACGGCTTATTCTTATCAACGTTTAAATGTTCCCTAGAGTTATACAATCGAATACACAGATGAGTATCACATTTATTTGCCACTAGTAATGTACTTGTGTCAGATGTAGATACATCTACAAATAAAAATAGAATTTTGAACAATCCCTTTTCAATGGAGTAGAATTTTGAACACATCAATTTTTTCTGCACTTAGCATATTCAACCCCCGTTCTACACAGCTACCATAGCTAAAAAAACACTAAAGATAGGGAAGATAAATTAAGAGGAACGGCTGCGTGGCTTGTTTCATACAAAACCTAATTTTGGATTTGAGGCCAAAATACTCACCTAAACCTAATGAACTTTTTAAATCAAAACGTACAGTAAATATCTAGTACGGATTAGAATTAATTAATTGATTTTGTTTTACATTATGAAATATAGGCCCTTAATGGAATTGATTTTTCGCGATTTTAGTGATTTCGGTGATTTAAAAAAAAGTTTTACTCCGTCTGCTTTGAAAATATAATGTAATATAAAATAAAATAAAAAATATTAAAATAAGCACTATTGTGGAATTTAAATTATATTAAAAACGACCAATTTACGTTGGAACACAAATTTTGCCGTAGATAATTTAAAATATCGACCCGAAAAAACGTTTTTTTTTTAAATATTTCGTTTTTGTGTTTTTATTTACGAATCATATTTAAATAGCAAATATGATTTTTTTTTAAATACACTCGGGTATTTATAAACTACATTGCAATAACTGTCCTTCGTTCTACATAAGAAAGACATCCCGAAATGTAAATGTCAGAATCACGCAACACTTAAGATTTTAAAATAACAATAATTTTTCAGAGTTTGCCAATAATCTCATTTCAACCGGCAATATTTTTAATAAAAATGCAGGGGTTCAAATTCTTCAACGTAATTATGAGGGCAAATTCTTCCGGAAAAAAAACCTAATTACCCCTTCCCCTTTGGTCGGCTCCCACTCCAACGCCTAAATATTCATGTATATTCTATCATTATTTTATATCGTAGTTTAGTTTTAATATATTCCTGATGAAGGAAGGGTACATCCGAAACCGGTCGAGATTATTATATTAAATTAAAGTGGTTCAAGCATATTTATACGTTTATATTATAATTATGATAAGCCGCAAAGTAAATGCTTATTGCGAATATCTCTTAAAGAGTCTCTATTGTATAATACTCTCAATACTTGAAATAAAGGTGATGAGAAATTAACTTCATCTCTCCTGAACAATTAGAAAATTGTGACATATACCTCTTTACCTAAATGCCATATAGTAGAGTTCTGAGGTACGCAGGTACTTACGTATAACAACACCACATATCTGAACCTGTTAAGCATACGATACCATATGCCATTTTGATAAATTTATCGGAGAATAGAAATTTATTTTGAAATGGTATTTATTATTTTGGAAGTTAATACATTTTTGGAATTGTTTTCATTCTTTAAAGAGTACAAACATGGGAACAGAAATGTATCAATTTAATTACTCCATTTTTAAGGGACTTGGTATTGTCTTCCTTTCGCGACATTTTTTTTAGATCTTTAGGAATTGGGGTCATGGTTTGGATAGTTTGTTTGGATCATGATAGAAACATTCTTAGATAGTTAAAAAAAGCAGTTATAAGTTTTTTGATTAAAATGTTTGTTATCGGTATCATCACTTTGAGGGTAATCTCGAGTATGATTTCCATAAATTAAATTTTTGTAAAAATCATGACAACTAACTAACTAACCATTACGCCTTTCTCCGAAAGGGAAGGCAGAGAGGATAGAAAGTCTCACAACTCTGTCTCGGCACACACTTCTTGCTTCATTCACATTCATATATCGTATCACACATACTCTTTATGTGATCCGACTCAAATATTTTATTCACTTGATCGTTCTATGCTTTTCTCGGGTTTCTCCGACTTCTTTTACCACTAACGTTTGAGTCTTTTTCGATTTTTTTTCTATAGTGACCGATGCTTGAAGGGAAAGAAAGGATGTGCTTTGCGACATTGATCGATAATGACATGCTTAGTCTTGTTAGATATGCTTTCATAGAGCACTGTGTGGACATTATGTCTTCTAAAGAAATAATAAATAGAGGCATTGAACTGTATGTCCACACATAATCCTGATTCTAATGATCACGGATATATGGAACATAGTGTTTTTAATCACTGCTATTGTTCTTATTACGTGGATTTGGACGCGGTGTCTTATATACCTAGATGACAAAAAAATACTCACCATGTACAAGGGTCTATTTCTGGACCTATACTTTCTAGGTCCAGAAATATCAATTTAGAAAAAATGTGAACATGACACAAGTAAATTATATTTCATCTCAGGTGCATTCGACTTTAATACCTTTACCCAAACAAATATATATATACTTCCAACATCAGATTATTCCAACAATGGTGTTTATATTATTTAACCATCTCTCTTACAGTTAAGTTAAAATCAATAAAGACCCTTCACAATAGCGACAAAATTCTTACGGTATTACGAAATCTGAGATTCAATCGAAGCAATCTGCTATAAATAAGGCTTTCCGAGGTAACTGGGAAATGTAAAGATGTTTAATATTAGGTGTTTAGCTAGTATAGATTCCAATTTAATACATGGAAATTGATGGAAAAGTGTATTTATGTTAGGCGAGTAGACTGAATTTATTTTCTAATGGTCTTCGAATGATTTCTTTATTTTGACACACTTTTACAAATGCTTTTAATCGTGTAAGTTTAGTAATTTAATTATAACAATGTTAGAGAAGTTGGAATAGAGGGAGAGAAGTGAAACATTTACGTCTCCATCATCTTATTTGTATGCTCAAATGCACACGTCTTTAATCTGCTCCGTTTTAGATATGACTTTTCTAACAGATCCTAGATCATTGGAAATCCGTTAGACTCTCGTTATTTCATGATGCCCCGAGGCAACGAGTCAAAGGCGTGTATGTAAGTGAGTAATTCAATGAGTACTTGGTTACCATGTCTAAGAATTTTGACACATTAGACAAAAAGGTGAAAGTCAATAATACATATATATTTTTAAATTAAAAATTAATTTACTCCGTTGGGTTTCGAAACCATTACCTCTGGGTCTGGAACCAAAATACTTTTTTTTTACATTTATTCCACACAGGAGGCCCTGAGGAAAACATTTTCCCTCGGGCACTATGTCATCTTCAGGGGTTGATGTGTGGGCAGATTTTTTTAAGGAAAAGAAGGTTCTGGGAAGGAAAACGGTATGAAGGTACGTAATAATCTGGTGGGTCAGTGCGTCCAGGAGTGACGGACGTATGATTTCATCCCTCTCATTGCGGTGCAAGGTGACGGACCTAGTGAGTCTGGCTGGATAGGTCAAAGGGTCTAGCCATACCGACTACTCTCTATCCGTCAGTGGTAGACGCATCTGCCTCCAAGACCTAGATAAACCTCACCCCGTGAACCCGGGCACCCCTGCTAAGTCACCATCCCATAACGAACTACTTTAGGATGATCTATGGCAGAGGTATAGGTTATACAATAAATGGTTCCCGGAGTGGCAGTACCCATACCCGCCTCCCAAATTAAAGCTTACAGCCCGACCATTGATGTCATGTAAACGCCAACCATTTTTCTAACAATAATTTCTTGTTTATTTTTGAGATTTAAGAACCTCATCGTAATATTTAATCATTGAAGAAGATAATATTAACATAACCTAAATGAAAGATGAAACCGGATAAAAGGACAGAAACTAAAAATATTTCAGTCGCATCTGGGACTCGAACCCAGGTCCTCTGCCTATCCGGGGCAACGCTCAACCGACTTGGCTAATGAGACAAGTTCAATTTGTGTCATCTTCATCGATATCATATCTCAAATTCAAGATTTGTGAATATTATCTTCCATTGTTTAATCTCATATTATTGGCAGCTATTTTTTTTTATATAGCTAGGCTTTTACAAAAAGTCAATAGATGTCTCATATAAATAAAAAGTCGGATGTAAATCCGAGACACTGTTTAAGTTTGCAATTGAGTTCGGGTAGAACTTTGTAAACATCATAAAAATAGCTGCCAATAATATGAGATTAAATAATGGAAGATAATATTCACAAATCTTGAATTTGAGATATGATATCGATGAAGATGACACAAATTGATCTTGTCTCATTAGCTGTCGGTTGAGCGTTGTCCCGGATAGGCAGAGGACCTGGGTTCGAGTCCCAGATGCGACTGAAATATTTTTAGTTTCTGTCCCTTTATCCGGTTTCATCTTTCATTTAGGTTATGTTAATATTATCTTCTTCAATGATTAAATATTACGATGAGGTTCTTAAATCTCAAAAATAAATAATAATTAAAAAATTGAATTATTTAGGCTTTTACAAAAAGTCAATAGATGTCTCATATAAATAAAAAGTCGGATGTAAATCCGAGACACTGTTTAAGTTTGCAATTGAGTTCGGGTAGAACTTTGGAAACATCATAAAAATAGCTGCCAATAATATGAGATTAACAATGGAAGATAATATTCACAAATCTTGAATTTGAGATATGATATCGATGAAGATGACACAAATTGAACTTGTCTCATTAGCCAAGTCGGTTGAGCGTTGCCCCGGATAGGCAGAGGACCTGGGTTCGAGTCCCAGATGCGACTGAAATATTTTTAGTTTCTGTCCTTTTATCCGGTTTCATCTTTCATTTAGGTTATGTTAATATTATCTTCTTCAATGATTAAATATTACGATGAGGTTCTTAAATCTCAAAAATAAATAATAATTAAAAAATTATTATTATTATCGCAATTGAGACAACAGTGAATGGAAGTTGCATCATTGGTCCATATATTTCTAATTAATCAAAACATAGTGTTCCACTGTGGTCAATGGTGGTTCCGTGATAATTCAACACACGTATGAATTGGCACACTTCTTAAAAGTGATATAAAACATCCAAAAAAAATCTAGACCCGAAAACCAAATATATTCTAACCTAAGTAATTTATTTTTTTAATATAAATAATAATAAAATATAAAATAGATAATACGGTAACTTTTAAAATTCAGTGCGGGGTCTGCAGGGAAAAATCAACCTTGCACCCCTTAATTCCCTACACAATAAGGATTAATACGGTCTGGCCAGCGATTCAGACAAGGTACTTGCGATCAAAAATCGTCTTTAAGCCCCTTTAATTTCGAACACAATAAGGTCGATTCGCAGTCCAAATGGGACGTGGAACGCGTTGGCACGCCAAAATACACCGTAAGCGTATCGACTTTCGAAGAGAGTAAGGCTCAGAGTGGGTCAAATCGGGTGCGAACCTCTCTACAAAGCAGTCAGTCGCGGTTGTAATACAAACCAATTGCAGGACTGCAGTAGGCAAAACCTAGTATAAAATAAATTATTTGGTTAGGATAGATTAGGTTTTCGGCCTAGTTCTTTTTTTGTACTTAAAACGACTTTATAATATTTTTATATTGCTTACCTGTTAACTATGCTTATATGTAATATTTACTAGCTAGCAGTTCACAATGGAGTGCTGATACCAACCCTGATGTATGGCAGTGAGACATAGAATTGGCAGAGGAAGGATGAAAGTAAACTGAATGCCGTAGAAACGAGATCTCTGAGGCGAATATGTGGTAAAACCATTAATGATCATGTTAAAAATATTGAGAATCGTAAAGAATGCAAGGCTGATGTAAGCGTAATGAGTAAAATTAAGAAAGGGACGCCTAGATGGTTAATCGAGCGAATAAACTAAGAAAGAAGTAAGAAAAATATATGACGCGGGTGTGTACTCGTATGGAAGAAGAAGCCGGGGACGCCCAAGGAAGACATGGTACGATCAAGTGAATCAAATACTTTAGTCGGGTCATGTCAGCAGTCGGAATCATAGAAGAGAATGTATGAGACGCATGAATGTATTTGGCGGTCCGTCCTTTCTGCCTACCCCTGCGGAGAAACGGCGTGATGGTAAGTTAGTTAGTTACATTTTAATTCAATTAACATACTTACAACAACAAAAAAACTTGACCTAATTTATAATTTCTACACAAAACCATGTACAATGTGACCTTAGAACGTGGTACCACAGTAAGGTAACATTTTTTTAGAATTTTGTAAAAAATTACCATTGATGGAATAATAAATAAGGATGTGTAAATTTATCCGGTCACCGTCAGTGGCATGGCGAATGCCCATGCTACCTGAGCGGCCTGCCGGGGTCCAAGACACGATATCGAATGAACACAAATTTTGACTACACTTTGAATCTTTGACAACAACGCAACGCAGGAAAAACACCTCATTAGCACAAGGTCCCAGTTTATATCCTTGCCCAGGGGGCTGGGGGTTGGCACTAAAAAACATTTAAAATTATGCTTTTCTTATAATGCAAAAACTTTTATGTGACCGAAAAAGGGTCAAATTATAATCGAATTCCATCAAGAATTAACTGTTTCAATATTAATAGCAAACACACAATGAAATAATATTTTTTTTAACACAGAAAAGAAAACAAAATGAAAAAAAGTATTTGTCCTATCGCTGCGCACCAAAATCGCGAAATTCGGCTTTGACGGACGTCCCGCAACCGATCGAAACCCCATTTCTGTTGTATGAAATTTCCCATAGATTTTTCAGCTCTATACGTGCGTTCCGGGATGCGGATCTTATGTGTTCATGGTGGTGCACTTTTTACTATGGAGTCGTGGCGCGCTGTTCAAACTGTGTCATGCTCGCTGTAGTTTTTCTCTAGGAGACACCCGCTCATTATAGAAAACCGCCACAGCTCATAGACCGTTTAAATTTGAAAAGTTTAAATTTGGCCAACTTTTCTCCTTACATATATTTTTTTAATACATTGGTCTCGGAGATTGCAAACGACTCATCTTAGATAACTCTGCATTACTTGCAGTAGACCTATGCGCGCTTTGATCTTTTTACTAGGAGATAGCTGTTTCATTACCGGTAGAAGAGATAGAAGGAACATTCGATCATCGTCTCCGTTTGTATCATTTCGATCAGAGAGCAACTCCATCATTATATTATCTGGATTGATTAATGACTGTTTGGTGACATTTTGCATTATTTCAGGACCTTCAGTAATGGTTTGTTTTCTTTTGGAGGTCTTCTTCTTTGAAGAACTTGGCTGGGGTTCGGGCAGATTAATTGTTTCATTTTGGTATCCTGAGTCTTGAAGGACCACTACTTCGAAGGACGAGTCAGCTCTTGAAGAGGCACTGTTTAAAGTTGGTAGCAGAAATGAGAGGTTGTCGTAATGTCTGTATTTCCCCTTCTTCTCATTGTCGTCTGATAGATTGTGCTCCTTCACGAAACGATCTCTGAGGTTCTTCCATCGCTTCTGGAACTCCTTGACTGAAAAACAACAGGAATTCCAATGAATAATTTATGACCATACTAGAAACAAAGGTTCTGAATAAGCACCGTTCAATCCTGCAAAAAAATCGAAAAACGCACATAAAACGTTTTTAAAGTAAGACTAAATTTGTGACATCCAGCCTTTCATGATTTTATGGAGAGCATTAAAACGTGTTCCTTATGCTTTGTAAACTCGATCTAGTGTTTGAGAACTCTAAATTTAACTACTTTTTCCAATGAAAAACTAAAATTGCAGATGCATAAGATTTATTGTTTTTGGTTAATCGTACAATTATTGATAAATTGATCAAACCCTTTAAGTCTACTATCAAAATATGATGTATGTTAAAGTGAGATCTGGTGTTCTCTCTTTCTAAAACACATGTCTGGCCCTTAAGAGAAAATAAGATAGAACGGGTATTATAAGGACCGTCATAAGGTTCCCAATACGGAACAACTAGAATCGCAAGGTTAAAAATAATTAAATAACCAAAAAAATACTGACGTCATAGTAACCGCTCGGGATGCCTACGGGGGTCAGATTGACAACTATGTGACGTCAGCGATGCTGATTATCATGGAGCCATTTATCACTCCAAAATAAAGGGTTTTTGATAAGTTTTATTTTAATCTTTGAAGAAAATAATATTAACGAAACTCAAATGAAATATGGAAAATAAAAAGGCACACGAAATAATAAGGTATCAGTTGCATCTGGGAATCTAATCCCGGACCTATTTCTTACAACGCTCTAGCCACTGAGCTAATGCGACCTAATTATTTTACGTCATTTTTTATCGATATCATACTTCAATTTTAAGTACCAATATTGTCGTCAATTAATTCCTATATTATTGGCTGCAATCTCTTTATATGATAGACTTATTATGCGCCTTATTGTTGCATTTCTAGTAGCACGTACTTTTAGTCTTTAACAAACATTATGTATATTACATTCTTGATGTACTTTTTATTTCAATTAATTTTATTTATTCACTACTGTCGCTAGATGGCGGTGCTCCGCAACTCACACACAAGAAATCTTTCTCTATTGAGTTGGGCATTTTTGGTAAAATAAATTTATACTTTTTTGTAATTAGCTATTATATCTGTACTATTAAATATTCTATGTGTATTTACATTAAAATTAAAAATTAAAAAAAAAATTAAAAACATCCCGAATATATTTGCAATCCAGAGTGTCTCACCATCGATTTTTATTTATATGGAACATCTATTGAATTTTTCTACAGGTGATGATTTAATAATGTCTCATTAGCTCGGTGGCCAGAGCTTTGTCCCGATAAGACAGGGGTCCTGGGTTAAGGATTCGATTCCCAGATGCGACTGATACGTTTTTATTTTCTGTGTATTTTTCTGTTTCATAATTCATTTGAGATTTGTTAATATTATTTTCTTCAGTGATTAAATATTACAATGAGGTCTATGACCTTCGATAAAATATTTAATTATAAAGAAGTATTTAAAAGAAAAAATCTCACTATGAAAATGTGGTATGCAAAAAAATACTGTCATTTTAATTAGTCGACGAATTTTGTACCTACCTACCTATTACATATCGATATAATAGGTAGGTAGGTGGTACCAGTGGCGTACAGTCCATAAAGTCTGAAAAGCTGTTCCTGCCTTAAAAAAAACGAACTATAGAAAGAAAAAAAAAATCAATACATTTCTGACCAAAACATTCAATATATTTCGAATGAATTTGGTAAGGAACTTGTAAACTAATTTATTTAGTTGGCCACATCAATCAGTGGAAAATGATAATAAATGACCATTTTCAAATATTCAATGTACGTTCATACCCGAACTGCACATAGCCTACCTTTGGTCATAGGGCAATGCACGCCACTGGTAGGTATTACCATGTGTATTAGAACAACGTAGTTACAAGAAAAGGGGTTATTGTGCGACCGGAATTGTAACAGATCTTTTTTTTTTTTAAATTTAATGTAAATCAAATTTAATAATGTTATTATTAAGTTCTGCAAGTATTTTTAGTTGTTATTATTGTGACAGCTGTTTCGGTGTTTAAGGCCATTTTTAATCAGTTTGAAAATGGCCTTAAACGCCGAAACAGCTGTCACAATAATAACAACTAAAATTACCTGCAGAACTTAATAATAACATTATCAAATTTGATTTACATTAAATTTAAAAAAAAATTAAATGGAGTTCGTCGAATTAAACACAAAAACAATTAATAATTTAACAGATCTTCCGATCTCTGGGCATCTGCTCTTAGAACTAAGCTATCGCGCAAACCTATAGACCGATCATTTTTCTACACTTCCCTGAAGAAATTCTGTAAAACAATCGACTATTCTGGGTTTATTTTTGTTAAATTATCACATGGAACGTTTTTCCTCTAAATCTAGTCCACCTCTTAAAATAAAATAATTTTATTTTTTACATGAATACCGCACAAGAGTCTCAACTGCTCCCAACCGTCTGGAGCCAGTGAGACTATGGCATCCCCAATTGGGGATGTTGTGAGGCTGAAGGTATTGGGGAGGGGGTGGAGAAGGGAAAGAGGAAGGTGGGGAAATACCTGGCTATTCAGATCTGGTCACCAAACACGGATAAAAGCCATTTGAAGCAACGTTTTAATTCTGAATGGTGGTCTTTCACCAGGGCGATACTGAGAGTATCTTCCACTCTGGAACGTGCGGAAATATACTACAATATATATTATTTTTAAATTAATTAATTGTGAAATAACCCAAATTAATTAAATAAAATTTATTTTGCGCACGCCGGGATTTGAACCCGCGACCTTCGGATTCATAGTCGAGAGCCTTACCCCTCGACCATGGAGGCCGTCAAAATGTTTATTTAATAGAAAAATTTCACGTGGTATTCTCAATAGAATCTCGATTTAGCACCGGATGAATGAAGCACGATTCGTGTCATTGCAAAAGAGAAGTGCGTCGCGAGGAACCTGCAGTTTAACTAAAGGTCGGGTTACTTGTATCTGTACCTGTACTTTGAAGGTGGGTACATTCAAGGTGAGTGCATTGAATGCACCTACTGTATGTGTGGGAGGCTGGCGGCGTTCGGTTCTCAGATTAATATCTAGATTAGATACCCACCCATACACAATAGTCTAGACTTTTTATGTGTTGTCAAGATATCAAGTTACAACTAAACATTTTTTTTTACAGTAACTCCACACAGGAGATCCTGAGGGAAATAATTTTCCTCAAGGCCTATATCATCTTTGGGGATGCTGTGTGGAGGGTCTTTTAGAGGATATGAAGGAGTGAACTTGGATCTTGAAGAGACCCATGTTATAGAATGGAGGAAACACAGAGATAATTGAATCGGGTATGTATTGTGCATAGAGCTGTTGAACATAAGAACGAATCGTAGAAGCGACCCGTTCTCATGTGACAAATGTCAACCGTGTGCAAATGTTGGGCGCGCGTTTGGCGTGTTTCCCGACTATGCACCGGTGCCGAAGGGATCAATGACGCTAGTTCCTCGGAGCATCTTCCATTAAAATACCGGTAGAACAAGGACAGCATTCCCACCTGACGTCTGTGCTCCAAAGATTGCAATCCGTTTGTTAATATAGGCGAATCTATCAAACGAACCGCCCATTCTGCACAGAGACTATAAATCTCTTACTACCATCACAGAAAGCGAAAGATGTTGCTTGTGTCGCGACGGAAGACTTAGTCAACCGATGTATTGAACTCACGACGCCTGGGTGGAACCCAGACGCAATGTCAACTCAGTCACTGACCGGTCTTACAGATATTTAGTACAAAGCCGGCAGCAAACGAGTTAACAATTTTTTTAGGGGTATGAGTGATTCGGTGGTCAATTAAATTCCCACAATTTATGTTAATGAAAAGAAAAAAGTTGGTTAGAAACGTAATCATTTTGTACTATTCAAAATAGATATATATTAGATAGATATTCCGACACATAAAATTATAAAATGTTTGATGAAACTATTAAGAATGTGTATTAATAGTATGGGTATTCACTTTTTTAAGCGATAGGTAAGTAAATATTAAAATTACCTTATCTATTAAAATTATATTCACAATAAGAATCTATTGGCAATAATAAAATTGTATCTTAAATTATATTCAAAACGTTAGAATTATATCCAAACCATAATAATGACATTCAAAACATTAGATTTATATTTAAACCGTTGGAAAGTATAATTAAACTACTAGAATTATATTTAAAACATTAGAATTACATTCAAAACATTAGAATTATATCCAAACCATAATAATGACATTCAAAACATTAGATTTATATTTAAACCGTTGGAAAGTATAATTAAACTACTAGAATTATATTCAAAACATTAGAATTAAATTCAAAACATTAGAATTACATTCAAACCGTTAGAATTATATTCAAACCATTAGTATTACATCAAAATATTTAATATTATATCCAAACCGAAAAATTCTATTCGAACTATAAAACTAAAGACAATTAATAATCACAACAATAACACACAACGTCCATCACCTAAATTTAAAGTAGGTACCTACCGCATAAAGGTTTATAAACATGGCAACCCTGTTTGACAACACAATCTGAACTTCACGAACTTCGGACGCCGTCGAACAAACGTTCGACAAAACCGGTGTCTACAAACGCGTACTAGAGGCCCAGAATACAATTTAAATATACAAAATAATCCAAATAATTATAAACAAATACAATCATCGGTTACGAATCATTAAATAATACTCACCTCTTTCCAATCTAACATTCAGCGGTATGGAGTCCCAATGCGGCACCAGAGTAGTTCCAATATCGTGCCAATCACGATTTTTCGTATCCCTATCTTTATACGTTTCGCAGTAGATATTCCATAAAGACGGTCGATTGGCAACCTCCTGAATTAACAACTCGGGGTTTATCATGAACATCAGCATAGCCATCACGAGAAAAATGTATATTTCATGCCGTAATGTAAACAAGAACTTTGTGAGTAAAACTTGAGTTAACAAGAGAGTCGCCTTGTGCCCTGTGCCGCCAGAAGACGCGGTTCTCTGCGCGGTCAATGGCAGACTAGGAATTCGGTGTGCGGTGCTGCCGCGCCGCCGAACCGCGCCATCTTGCGGCAACGCCGCGCGCCGCGGGCTTCAGGCGGTTTTATTTCAAACTATGCAGGTACCTACGTAGGTACCAGTGCCATGCATTGATTGCTCTATGACAAAAGGTAGGCTGTGTTTAGGTTTTCTAATTCGGGTATGTATTGTGCATTGAATATTTGAAAACAACTATTTTTCATCGTCTTCCGCTGATTGTTATGGCCAACTGATCTGGGCCCTTACAAAATTTATGAAAAAAATACATTTTGATTGAAATTTGACGACATTTTTCTTAGGGTAGGCACATCTTTTCGGTCTTTGTGGACTGCACGCCACCGGTAGGTACCTACTGGGTACTGCTGTCGAACTGCGTAACATTGAGTATATTCTCGATTACTTGTGTATTTGTGACAGCCGTGAAGCTTTTTATCTGTTTTACTGCTTTTTTGTGAGATTGCGGCAGTGGGACTATGGGATCTCTAATTTCGGGGAGGGGAAGGAGATGAGGGAAGAGGAAGGAGGGAAAGTACTTGTCATCTATCACCAGGGTGATACTGAAAGTATCTACCACTCCGCTAATAAACCAACTAGCTAACCATCATACCGTTTCCTTGTAGGGGAAGAGAGAGAGAGGATAGACCGCCACACAACTCTGACTTGACACATACTGATTCACTTGAGCATGCATTTCTTTCTCGGACACCAACTTCTTCAAACATTCACTTTCATTCAATCCAAACTAATTCGAACCAGGTTGAACCACTATCGGTGTGCACAAATACATTCAAACATGCGCTCTTTAAAATGAATTGGAAGTTCAAATAAAAGAGTTTGAGTAATAATAATTATTCTGAATTTACCATACATAATTATGTAAACAGATTATTCTTTTGACATAAATAGATGTTAAAATTTTTACATACGAATACAACTGGTTTACATTTCGATAAATTTGGAATTTGAGAAATTATAAAAATTGTTAATAGTCAATTAAATACATATTATTAATAATTAAAAAAAAATTAAATGCCTCTCTTAAATTTATTTTCACATTAATAACTACATTTAGAATATTATTAAAAAAAATTTAATAATAATATTATTTTTCATGATTTTATTTATTAATATAAATTTACCATTTAATTTTTTTTTTTGAATTATTTAAATATTTTTAATTGATTAATTATCCATTTTTATCACTTTGTAAATTTTTGTTCATGTTTGCAATTTGTCTATTCTTACATTATTACTTATCTATACTTGTCATTATTTTTTAGTATACTGTGTATCCTAATGAAGGAAGCTTCGCTTTCGAAACATGTTGGTATTTATTTATTAAAGAGTGGTGTAAGCAAAAAATTTCTTGTTAATTAAAAAATAATAAAATGTTTCTTCCAGTGACATGTTTTCCGGTCAACAAAGTTTGTTGTGCATTATCCCCAGTATTAGAGCGATTGCGTGCAAACAATACGGAACTGTGGGGATGGTGAATAGCATTGTACCGATTGTACTTGTACACTGTAGGCCAAAACAGTGAGTTTTGTTTGGTTTTAGAATGCAATGGAAAATAAAATGAACAACTAGATTTACTTAACTACTAACAAGTTTTGAAATGGCAATCGGTTTAAACCAGAGATTTACTTTAACAGGACGTAATTTTTCTATAAGTTGAAAAGTTTTTCCTTTATCTAACGATGTGAAAGTAAATAAGGCGAAAATAACAATCAGAATCATGTTTAAACTCTACAGCATTATGGGGTAGAGATTTAAACATGATTCCTACTACTTGGGACATATTTTCACAGACGACCTGAAGGACATTGAGGAGATGTAGAGACAAATAAGAGCGATATCCGTTGGAGCAGGTATGATGTCAAGGCGTTTTCACTTTTGCAACAGAAACGTCAAAAGAATAGTGTTAAACACATTCTGCACATGTATGTATAGGTCAGAACTGTGGGTAGATTGCACTGGATACCAACGGTATAAGATAAAAGTCACCTACAATAATGCATATCACCGACTATTCAGTCTACCGAGATACTGAAGCGCTAAAGAAATGTTCCTGGAGGGACGAGTGCACTCTTTCAGGGCACCATAAGCTTCCCACCGCGTGGGAAGCTTATGGTGCAGAGTACGCCAATCCAAGAATGCCATCATTACTGCCATGGCTGCCTGGATGGAGTCCCACCGGATGGCCCTCTAGACGGGAGACGGTCAACAAATATCCACCATAAACGTCCTTCATTTTGTATTAATTATTATTATTTTTTTATTTATTGTTATTTTTTGTGTGTTATTATTGTAACCTATGGATCGTATTGAGAGAAAGTCCTGGGAAAGAAAAATGTATGAGGGTGGGTAAGAATCTGAGGGTCAGTGTATCCAGGAGTGACAGACGTATTAATTCATTCCTTCCACTGCGGTGCAAGGCGATGGGTCAAGAGTCTGGCTGTAGAGGTCAAGGAGTCTCCCTCAACCAGCCTCTCTCGATTCGGTCCGCCACGCAGTTGGTGGGCAGACGCATCAACCGCCAAGACCTGAACAAATCTCACCCTATGAACCCTGGCACCCCTGATAAGTCACCAAACGTAACGAACCATCTTCGTTTTTTAAGTAGGTTTTTATATAGGTATCTATTTACTATTGAAATTGCATTTTGGTCCTTATTTGTATTGTTTGTATTCTATTTTATATGAATTATTCATGTTTTTAAATGTAATTTTTAATCTTTTTTTTAATGATTACATAACATTTTTTAAGAAATGTTTTTAATGTTTTAAAAATTATTTAGGTACTTTCGTGAATTTTTATTTTGTGGATTTTTAAGAATTTTTTTTCTTCATATTTTTTAAGATATATACATATATATTTTTAATAAATATTAAGAAATGCTACCTGTCTCGGGACAGACATCGTCTAGTGAGGCGGGTAAAGCACGTATATTTGTATGAAATTATTTAATGTCAATAAACACCCGGGTTGCCGGCAACGAAATGAAAAAATCTTTGTTAGAAAACAGGAAATGTGGTAGAACAGGAAGCACTCACGAACAGTGAGCTCCGATGTCATGAAATTAGCACAGCTTCTAGGTAAATTCAGTTCGTTATGCATTTCCATCATGAGCTATAGAGCTTTCAACAAGGTCAATGTTACTGTTAATTATATGTATCTTGCGTTCGCTTTTGTTAGAATATCCACTTTATGGCTTTATGAATGAATGGAAAGTCATATCATATCACAGGCAGTTGTATGCATGTTGTATTCCCCACAACAGGCTGATTGAAGTACTGTAGATTGTAGAGCACGAATGGGAAAGGGATCTCGACACCGGAAGCCCCCCACTCAAGCTGTCCAGTATCCGTGTCCGGTGACCGGTGGTCGCGTGTCGTGGCACGCGCGCTCACTGACCAGAACAGCCGCAGTCCCAACACGGTACAGTGCGCGCTCAGCCGATGGAGATAACTCTACCGACTGCCTGAAGATTGCAACATGCTGCATACTGCGTACTTATGGTAGTAAACCTTGAAATGAGCGTAATTTCTTCATTTAGTATTATTTAAAGTTTTTTATAAAATATGTACATACATTTCAGAGTGGTAGGTACTCTCAGTTGATCATCATTCAGAATAGAAACGTTGCTTGAAATAGCTTTAGCCGTGATTGGTGACTAGATCTGTACAGTCACGTGCTTTCCAACCTTACTCTTCCCATCTCCCTTCTCTTCCCCACTCCCTTCAGCCTCGCAACATAACCTAATGAGCAGAGGCGTGCATTGATCTATGACCAAAGGTAGACTGTAGTTTTACATCTTCGGGTACGAGTTATTTTGCATTGAATATGAAAATGGCGTGTAAATTTGTCATACAGAAATAATTTATCGAAGCAGAAAGATTTACATAAAAAAAAATTGTCAAATATATGGAAAAAAATACATTTAATTAAAAATTCTCAAGTTTTCTTCAATGGTTCGTTTTTCTTACGAGAGGCACAACTTTTCAGCCTTTATGGAGACTGCACGTGCACGCCACTGCTAATGAGATTGTCCACTATTTTTTGTTAAAATGTATTACATTTAAAGGTTTAATAACGACAATAAAATTGTTATGAGCTTTCAAAGTGAACTTGGGTAAAACGACCGCTCTAAAAACCCGTGACATCAAGAGACACAATCCAGTACAATTCACAAATCGAATGGCAGTACCGCATACAGCCGCGCCAGTCATTTTATGTGCCAAACGTCACACGCTTATCGGCTGGTCCCTGCGAGATTCTCATAAAATATAAACATTTTGACATATTCGTTGTTTTTGTGTTAAATTCGTAGAACTCAATTGATTTATTTTTTAATTTAATGTAAACCAAATTTAATAATGTTATTATTAAGTTCTGCAAGCACTTTTAGTTTTTTTATTATTGTGACAGCTGTTTCTGCGTTTAAGGACATTTTCAAACTGTGGTTAATCCACATAAAAAAAAAAAAACTAAAAATACTTGCAGAACTTAACAATAACATTATAAAATTTGATTTACATTAAATTTTGACAGCTTAAATCTTCGGTAGTTTTCTTTGTTTTGAAAAAAATCCAAAAATTGGTTGAGGACCAATTTTTGGATTTTGTATCATTAATTGAAGCATTCTGAGGGCATGCTTTAATTAATGATACAGTTGTGAATAGCATGACATGTCATCGGAGGAGACGACCTCATCCATTTTTCTCTCTTCTATCCTCTTTCCATTCTCTCGCGCGTTCTATATATCTTCAATACAATGTTATTCTTCCACTTTTTCTATATCTTCGAAATTAACTAATTACAATCCGTGTTTAATTCTGCGGCAAGACAGGCGTATCTAAATACTTCCATATTTCAAAGCATCTCAAAAATCTTCACTGGCTCAAATGTCCTGAAAGAATCCGGTCCAAGCTTTGCTGGATGGTAATTAAATCAATTAACGGGATGGCTCCGGCTTACCTATCGGAACTGTGCATCCCTGAAAATTCCAATTCACCACAGTCAACTCTTAGATCAGCGACGTCATCAGCCATCGGAAGGCTGAAGGAACCAAAGCGCGTATCAGATACTAAGTTTGGTGAGCGTGCTTTCAGCGTGTCAGGTCCTAAAGCCTGGAATAAACTGCCATACGATTTAAGATTGATTTGAAAATTCCAATTCACTACAGTCAACTCTTAGATCAGCGACGTCATCAGCCATCGGAAGGCTGAAGGAACCAAAGCGCGCATCAGATACTAAGTTTGGTGAGCGTGCTTTCAGCGTGTCAGGTCCTAAAGCCTGGAATAAACTGCCATACGATTTAAGATTGATTTGAAAATTCCAATTCACTACAGTCAACTCTTAGATCAGCGACGTCATCAGCCATCGGAAGGCTGAAGGAACCAAAGCGCGTATCAGATACTAAGTTTGGTGAGCGTGTTTTCAGCGTGTCAGGTCCTAAAAGCCTGGAATAAACTGCCATACGATTTAAGATTGATTTGAAAATTCCAATTCACTACAGTCAACTCTTAGATCAGCGACGTCATCAGCCATCGGAAGGCTAAAGGAACCAAAGCGCGCATCAGATAAAAGTTTGGTGAGCGTGCTTTCAGCGTGTGTCAGGTCCTAAAGCCTGGAATAAACTATACGATTTAAGATTGATTTGAAAATTCCAATTCACTACAGTCAACTCTTAGATCAGCGACGTCATCAGCCATCAGAAGGCTGAGGAACCAAAGCGCGCATCGATAGTAAGTTTGGTGAGCGTGCTTTCAGCGTGTCAGGTCCTAAAGCCTGGAATAAACTGCCATACGATTTAAGATTGATTTGAAAATTCCAATTCACTACAGTCAACTCTTAGATCAGCGACGTCATCAGCCATCGGAAGGCTGAAGGAACCAAAGCGCGCACCAGATACTAAGTTTGGTGAGCGTGCTTTCAGCGTGTCAGGTCCTAAAGCCTGGAATAAACTGCCATACGATTTAAGATTGATTTGAAAATTCCGATTCATCACAGTCAACTCTTAGATTAGCGACGTCATCAGCCATCGGAAGGCTGAAGGAACCAAAGCGCGCATCAGATACTAAGTTTGGTGAGCGTGCTTTCAGCGTGTCAGGTCCTAAAGCCTGGAATAAACTGCCATACGATTTAAGATTGATTTGAAAATTCCGATTCATCACAGTCAACTCTTAGATTAGCGACGTCATCAGCCATCGGAAGGCTGAAGGAACCAAAGCGCGCATCAGATACTAAGTTTGGTGAGCGTGCTTTCAGCGTGTCAGGCCCTAAAGCCTGGAATAAACTGCCATACGATTTTAAGATTGATTAAAGACCCGACAGAATTCAGAGCGAAACTTAAAACTCATCTCTTTGGAAAGTCATAACCATGAACGGTTCAGTCGCATACCAAATTTACATAGCGAATCTAGCTCTCAGTACCTACCTAAAGTCAAATAAATACTCACCTTATATGAAATATAATATCAATGACAAATAGGATTTAAACAGTAACTGCAATATCAAGCAATGTGCAGTGTTTTTTTTTAATATTGTGTCCTGTGCGTAAAAAATCATATTATCTTCACAAGCCAAAACTTCATTATATAATTTAACGTGATAATTTGGAGCGACCTGCCAGGTAAATATGTTTCTGTATCTGTATCTGTAGTAATCTAGCAAGTAATATTTGTACAGCGCCCTTGAGGCGATTTGTCACAAAAACGGCCTGTACAAATCATCCAATTATTATTATTAATAAAGCGTCCCTTTCTTAATCTTGCAATCGCCCTGCACTATTTTAGAATTAATATTAACAGTTCGCATGCTTTGGTCCTGTTTGGAGGTGAAGTAAAATAATAAAGAGGGGTTCAACCAGTGCGAAATTGAAAGATTTAGTTTAAAAATGAAACATTTATTTAATGACGGGTTCAATCATATAATAATAAAAACAATTAGGTATAATAATTACAGGTATGTTTGGTAAGGTTGATTTTAAAAATACACATTTATTTACACAACGGTTTACAACTAAGGGACAGAAATATTATATTTAAAGGCGAAAATCTATGAAAAAAACAACAACACAGGCTCACTCTTCTCCTTGTCTATATAAATTCGCATACACATTTAAATATTTAATAATATACAGTATGATTTCATTGAAAAAATCTCGGCAAAACTGGCTATGCATCTATTGAACGTAATAATAACCAGTTTAAAAAAAAAAACGCATTTGAATTAAATTTCTTGATGCGTAATAACACTCAAATATGTAATAGTTTGGTAACAAAGTATTTCGAAACATTTCATTAGTTGTTTATATTATTTTATCAAACTAAGATAAAAACTTTTAAACGTTTTGTTTATTTATTTATATTTTCAATAAAACAAAGCAACGTAACACACCTTATAGGCAGAAATTTACAAATTGTAATATGTATGCAAATTTAAAAAAAGGCAATAAATACTCAGTTTTCCACTGTAGACATAACTTCCACTAAAATGCATAAGTTCATTAATATTATTTATCTAGTTTAATCATTGTTATCGAATGGGTATATCAACGCATTACAATTTATTGATTTAGTTACAAATAGCTTCAGTCACTTAAAAAAACTATTTATTTACTGCATACTTTACTTTAAAATATACAATTTTTGTGGGTTTTCTTTGAATGTTTTAAAAAAAACACTGCATTGGTATAAGTGCCCCATTTACGTTTCTAAAGTCATTAATTAAGCCAATCAATCAATGGTTTTAAACTAAATAACTGTTTTTAACCACATAATTTATTTATATTATCGTCCAGTTTTGAAACACCACTCCCTTCACCATGACAAAAGTTGGACAAAAACAAATACACAAAGAAGTATAAAATGTTTTTAAGCCGTCGTCCTGACACAGGAAGGATTTGTCTGAAGCCGGTCGATAAATATAGTGGTTAAAACAAAGTTTTTTGTTTAATTGAATCTAAGCTAGCCACAAACTGTTTCCAATGTTATGCTTTGAACAAGCAATGAAATTTTAATGTGGCTATCCATTCGCAGATCGTAAAAAAAAACGTTTTTTTTGTGCGTTCTTCAAATCCCAGATTAACGCAATTCCATTTGAAACCAATTTTTGTAAGGACCGTGATATAAAATTTCAACGAAAACTGTACAATTAAAACTAATTATACTTTACTGTTGTAAAATAACGTGTACTATTTACTATTTGTTCAAATCCTACAAATTAATACAGTACTTTGAATTAATAACTGATGACTTGGTAGAAAGTCTGTGCTGATAATATTTGCAAAAAAATATAATAAGTTGATTTCGGAAAAAACAACCAAATAAAACATTATTTCATTACAAACTCGTTACAAAATGGTCATTTTTAATTCCGATTTACGATTCGTTAAAGCCATCGAATTTATTCTAAATTGGTGTGTACTCTTAGAATCTAGATTCTTTAAATTGCCTTACAAGTTATTATAATAAGTGGACGCAAATACCGAATGTGTGAATAATTACATATTCAACGATTTTTCTTTTGGAATTGTTGAATGATCAGAACTCCTCTTGACCAACATTGGCAACTTGTAAAACTATAGTCCGGTCGTTTAAGGGTTAAATTCAGATTTTTTTATATCTCTTACTGAACGGACTATAGTATGTAGGCATTATATAATTATGTATTTAATATTTAAGGCGTAAAATCACCAATTAAATCTGGTGGTAGGCTTTTGTAAATTAAATTTAAATAAACATTGCACATTGTTTTCACACGTCCCACGAACAATAAATATAACTTCAAAATTTGATTTAGGAATAAATGATGGAATATGGTTTGATGAAAAAAAAAATCAATACGAATTTAAAACATTATCAAGTAATAAAAAAAAAAGATTTTATCATCGTTAAAACAAGTTCTACAAAGTAACACCAATTCAATACACAATGTTAAAATATTTTCCTACGGCAAATAATTTTCCATCCTACTAAGGAACATCTAATTCAACAATAAAGCTGCATTCAGACGCGAGTAAAATAGCAACCAGGCTGTTATTTATTACTCCTGTCTGAATTCGGCTTAAAGATCTCTTTGTAGGTAATCTACATAATATTATTACGTAATAATAATGTACAGTGATATAAATAATTAATTTAATATAAACAAAAGACAAATTATTATTGATATGGGGAAAAAATTTCATTTTGATGTTTATTTTTTTTAATACGATTGGGTGCTTTTGAATCTACAGTAGTTTTATGTTTACGATCGAAAAACTGATACTGAAGTTAATTATTAAAAAAATAATAATAATAAAGAGGGAAGAGATGAATAGCATTCATATCAAACAATCATTTCAAACATATTTAATATAATTATTATTGTGGCATAAACGAATCTTTAAAAGATATTACATTAACAAACCATAAACAATTCCCACATTCAGTAATAAAACACACATGTAAACCGTTTTCAATACAGATTATGGGCACACAACTAAATATTTACAATCATAAAGTTCATTCGATTAAAATATCACATTCATAATGGATAATTTTAAAAAATGCGTGAGATTTTTCATATTATTTACATTGTAAGCAAAATCAACAGTTAGTGCTTAAATACATTTGAGTACACCGACGGAGATTTAAAGCAAAACAAATATATTCCACTACTTCAGCTGACTACGCATACGAAATAATATTTTGTAGAACGTACTTGAAATAAAACAACAAAATAATCAGTACCTATTCCCTAAATGTTAAGCCTCATTCACCAAAGAAGTCTTTCAACGCGAAGCTAATTTTTCCCAACAAAACTGCGTGCATCGTTTTCTTTAGTTGGATATGCCTACAGACAAAACATGAAGCTAAAATCAGCGTCAATCATTATTCTAAATCAAATTTCATCTGTAAAAAAATATACAAAAACGTTTCAGATGAAAGGCATTTTCGATCAGCTTACAGTAACCTCGAAATGTCGTCTGCTCGAAATTTCACACAACACGTCGCCGTATACACCGAAACTGTAAATGGCGAATTAACAACTTATTGATAGCACGCTTGTCACAAAACCTCAGGCTCAATGCGTCAAAAAGTCTCGGCGCCGAAAATTTTGCTTCCTTGTGAATGAGGCTTTTAACGAATAGGGATGCATTTCGAATAGAAACATGAAAAACTTGCTTGTGCTCGAAATTGCGTTTGAAAGTGCATCGAATAAATAACAACGAAAAAAATCCTTCTCAAAATGTCTGCTTTCATAATATGAAAAGAATTAACATCACAAAATTACCGTTTTTTTTAAACACTATTTTTTATGACGACGATGGCAAAACAATGTCCTCTCAAATAAGTGATTTTGACAGTTTTAAAAAAGTACTCCAAAATAATGCGAAGAATATTGATTGATTTATCTAATCTTTTTCTTGTTCATTTTGGCTAGCTTTCGTCTCTTCTGGATCATGTCGTATAGAGCTTCCATGCCTTCGTGGAGACCGTCCCCGGTGATGGCACAGGCTGGCTGCACGTGCCAGCAGTGGGCGGTTCCTTCTTTAGACCCGTGAGCACCCCCTCCGAGCTCGTGTAGCCCTAGTAGCTTCTCCAGCTCTTTGGGTTCCCTGGCATCGGGGAGGTCTTGCTTATTAGCCAAAACCAAAATAGGCACCCCCGAATTATCAGGAGACTTTGCTGTTCTGATTAGCTCCATTTTGGCTTCTTCCATTCTTTCCACGTCGACGGAATCCAGCACGAAAACTATACCGTCTGTACATCTTGTATAAGACTTCCATAAAGGCCTTAGTTTCTCCTGTCCTCCCACATCCCAAACCAAGAAGTTGATTCCTTTCGCTTTCCCTACAGTTCCCTTGATCTTCTCGCAGTTGAAGCCTATTGTGGGTACCGTATTCAGGTACTGATCAAACTTAAGTCTGTAGAGCGCAGTGGTTTTGCCGGCTGAATCTAGGCCCAGCATCACGATGTGGAGGGTGCCCTGCGTGGAAGGCAGGGCGTCGAGCAAACTGGAGTTTTTGCCCATGTTAGCACCCATTATTTAACAGTTTGCCACTGTCCTGACCTCGCACTGACACTAGCACTGGCGCGGATAGTTCCGGTTCAGCTGCACTTCATGTCGAGGAGAGCGGAGAGTAGCACTGAGGAGATGGAGCTCCTCTACCGGATGTTGCCCATCTGTTTGCACTTGTCTCTGGACCGGCGGAGCGCTGGTTCCGGCAGTCGAACAGAAGGGAGCCACATATCTGAAACAAAAATACGTCATTAATCATTATTGTCTATTTGCGTAAACTTTAGTAGAAGACATAACAATTCGAAAGAAACGAAAAGCTTTTCAAGAAGTAAAGATAAAGGCAGAGAGATAAATCAATTAAAATTCAAACCGAAGTCATCAAAACATAAATAATAATCATTAATTAATGTTTATTTATTATTAATGTTAATAAATACATAGACCAATTCTTTATAATATTTTCCCGGCAAAAAGCTTTGTTTCCCCGCACTCCCTTTACCTATAGTATGCCTTCTTGTGTTATTTCCTACTTAGACACCAAATGATTGCTCATGTAGTACAACAATTGATTTTTACGAATACTTAATTCAACCATTAATCTACAATTATTTTTATCCATGACCCTTGATGAATGATTTGTGAGTGTTGCGTGATCATCAAGGGCAATATTAAGAGGAGCTATTCTTGGCTTGCGTGTTGTTGTTCATAAATAATTATATCAAATTTAACCCTGGGGCGCCTAGAATTAGGATGCTTCAGTCAGATCATAATAATAGGGGATTACGTATGGTCCTACCGCCGAGAGATAAAACCGGAGCTATCAGCGGTACGCCTCTATTATCTCTTCTAGTTAATACAGATGTGTGACGAAGCGTGTTGACAAAAAGTCTTCGGGTCGATATTTAAGATTAATTTAATAAATTGAGGATATGGTCCATTGTTCTAAGTGAGAGCAATCGACAGAACTACGCGGGGAGAAAACGAAATGCGGAGAGATATAAAATGGTAGTGACGTTTTTAGAAAACGGATACCACGACCCAAAGTAACAACTGCCTGTCTAAAAGCTTTTACGGAGCCTTTAAGGTAGTGTATAAAGGTTATATTCAGGGTTCGTAAGCTATCAGTGACATCGAAATCGATGAGAAAACGTATTCCGGAACATCAGCAAAACAAATTGAATAAATATCGCGAGTACAAGCAGAAATAACAAGGTCAATGATTCACGTTCATCGTTTTAATAAAACAAAAAGCGAACAAACCAGAACGGCAATTATTTATCGTAGGGGTGGGTGAAAAAAAAAACGCCACACAACTCTGGTATACATATTTAAATTACTAAGTACATAAACTTTTTACTTGCTCCAAGGATTCTATATTATATTGGATAGTGGAAAAAAGCAACAAAAAAAATCCTTTCTTTAATTCAAAGATTCCAATGATACGTAACAGATTTAATAAGCTTATTACTATTTACTGATAATTAATTACTTATTATTATTTAATTTTTATTCTTTTTTACTTATTAATATTTACTTATTTTTATTCATGTATTAAGGTTTACTCATTACTATTTACTGATTATTATTAACTTGTAAAGTCGCTCATCTCAACACAGGATTGTCCTAGCGAGATGAGAGACAAATATTTTTGTTTTTATATTTAAATTTAAGAATAAAAAACCGTTGGAAGCAGCGACTAAAGTAGAACAAAAGATATACCAAGTTATCAAAATCAACTTTCGTAAAAACAAAATTGTACAAAATTCAGGTAAAGAGGTCGATATGCCCACGATCTTCGCCAAACCGTTAAAACATTTAAAACCAAACGAGCTGTTTTTCTTTTTTTTTTTTTTTTTTAATGCTGTGCAGTTCTAATTATAGGGTAACCACCTCCTTTATAATTATAAAATGCGTTAAAGGTTAACAGATTAACACCGTTAGCCATAAGTTGTGTTACTAAAAATATTATTACCTATGTATTGTGCTAATCGCCTCATAATGATTGGTCATAATATCTAATATCTAACTGTGGGTACCATGGGTAGTTGGTATAGAAGACGCAAGGTTGGTTTGTTGGGAAAAATAACGCTATGACCGGCAATGCGGTTTAGAAAAGTCATTATTCAACTCCTGTCTATTTGAAAGCGCTGTAGTAAAGCATCATGCGTGTTAGATAGAGGTGATTCGATACAAAACAATTATTATACATAACTTTTCACTGATTTGTGTCAAAAAGCACATCGATAGACCAATAACTATCAACCAATTACGTTCTAGATAAAGGTAATGATGGGCATACTCGAGATATTTTAATAAGATCATATCCGCAATACAATGTTAACATCGAAAGATTAGAAAGAATTTAAAAAAAAGGTTTTAAAACACATTGATTCAAGTCCTACCGAACACCCCAAAAATACTCGAAAATAGAAGAAATATATACCAAAAATTCCTTCACAAAATCATCAACAACGTTGTTCACAATAATTATTATTACCTCCTAGAAAATATTAATTTCTACTGTCGAGTACGAAACACACGCTCAAATAAAATATTACACATCCCACATAATAATAAATACACAAAACACTCATTTTTCAGAACAACATGCATAAAATACAACATTTTTTCAGACGCTAATGTTTTTTTATTTATTCTCAGGATAATTTAATAAAGACATAACAGAAAAAAAAATCGCAAGGTGAGTTATAATTCTCCACCCCTGCTGTGTGTTATATTATTTTTATATTGTTATATTTAGGGTAATATGCGTATATATATTTAATTTGTTTTACTTTATTTCTGTTCTGTTCAATTTCACTAACAGAATGTTGTATTATTTTATACTCTCTTTCCATATTATGATTCACAAATATTGATATTTTTTATTTATTATATAATTGAAAATACACTTTGTATATAATATGTATTCATTTATTCCTGAAGATGATAGCATTGCTATCGAAACATGTAGAAATATTTATATATTTTAAGTAAAGTGGTATATACAAAGTGTATTTTCAATTATATAATTAATAATGATGCCACAAAGTTATCAATCATTTGAAGAAATTATATTGATATTTTTATTCTAATATAGAGTAAACTTCACTGATTAATGCAAGAAAGTAATCACTTCGGTATTAATTAAAATGTTCGGTAAAACGTATGTAAATTATGCCAAAAGCTCTCCTGGTGTATTCTATATCTATGAGAATTGCTATTATGCATTAAGCCAAACAGCTATTATTTCACCATGGCGTATTTTTTTATAAGCTTGCCGGAATGATTGAGCGTTGTTTAATCACGATAGAAATGTAATTAACGCCTCGTTTCTGGCACATAAATTAGCTTTACTGCAATGAGGCATATCTATACGTATCTACCCATCTACAGGCTGCAGGGGGCGCTTACAGAGAAGCTTTGATGAACTTCGTTGAGTAAATATTTATTGAATTAGGAACGAATCGAACTTTGACGTTTCAACGAGAAGTTTAAAAAGAGCACAAAGCACACATACACAAGAAAGATAAAAATACGATGTTTTTTCTGCTGCTTTATATACCTAATAACAGTAGCGGCTCGTGACTTCTGAGTGAGCTAGAGTGCCAATATTGAAAAATACGATTTTATTGATGTTGTTTTAGCGGAAAATAAATTTTATTTTCAGCTAAAACAACATCAATAAAATCGTATTTTTCAATCTTAGCACTCTAGCTCACTCAAAAGTCACGAGCCGCCACTGCCTAATAAAATATATTTTGGTGGCACGGATTTCATTCATTTTCATTTTCATTGCCGGCACCCCGGGCAATAAAATTTTAAATATTTACATGTACTTTTACCCGTCTCACTAGACGATGTCTGTCCTGAGACGGGTAATAATAAAAATAAATAAATATATAGATATACAAATGAAGGATTATGAAGAAAAATGCTTAAAAATACATAAGGAAATGCGTAAAACATATTTAAAATAAAATTTTAAATACAAAAAATAAAAAGTGTATATGCGAGGCTACAAAAAAAAATTAAAAAAAAAGTAAAAAGTCCATAGTAAAAATGAATAAATTAAAAAATATTTAATAGTAATAAGAATAACAATATCAGATTAAGGAGAGTTTGTAAGTAATTTAGTGATACAATTCCTTTCTTTTTGTTGTTTATTAACCATGTGTTGAAGTTTTTATATAACCATTTTACAAGATTTAAAAATGTAGATACGAATGAAAAGTTTTCTTTTTTCCGCAAAGGGAGGCATAAAGCCGGTAGCCAGTGGGATTATGACGAATGGGGAATAATGTAAGGCTAAATAAAGCGGGGAGGGGAAGATGGAGTAGCGGAAGTAAGTATCCAACTACAAAGATCTTGCCACATTTTAGCTTTTTTTGTTGTATATCTTGGGCATTAAGGCTCTGCAAAAATGAATTTCTATGGGTATATTACAAATATCCCTTAAAAACTGGAGGTTTTATGTACTTAATTTTTTTTTTTTTTTTTAAAGATAATCAGTTAACGGGATGAAAATGTAATTATATGAAATTCCGTCGATAGAAAAAAATCGTAAACTATAATCCGAAAATCAAAAAAAGATTGTTCTGTTATTTAACATGTTATAGGTTTGAAAAATATCATAGCGTTTCTTTAAATGCTACTTAAGACATTCGTATTGAGATTTTTGGTATATATTAAATATGTCGTGTTTTATTAATATTTTTAGAATTGTCACTTACGCTCATTTATTCTAAACGCTCTTCACATTGTCGCGCTCTTTCCATCTTTCGAATGATCATATCTGCCTTTCAACAGCGGTCAGTCGGGATTCAGAGCCGATGATACACAGATCTCTTGCCTAAATCTAAATTCTCGGAGATTAATGCGGGGCCTTCAATATCTAGATATTTTGTTTGAAGAGTTTTAATCACCATGTCCTTTTGTTACTTAATGTTATTTTGATTCCTCCCACCGCCACCCACCCTTCAAAACACCACTCCCACTACCCTCACCTAATAATGTCTAATTATTCTGTGCTTGTTTAATTTAAGTTAGTTAATTAAGCAACAAAAGTACGTAGTGATTAAAACTCTTCAAACAAAACAAGTAAAACCTGTTTATTATTTCTAATTTTTAAATTGTCAAACCATGGTAGAATTCCATTTTAATATGAATTTCTTTCTATTAAAAAACATATCAATCTTTCTTCCACTTGTTTATTTCAGACCGGTGCGGTTTCACCTTGCAACCGGCATTTTAAGAGGGCTACAATTTAAATTAAATCTATGGAAAATATAGATTTTATGCCAGGAGTGAACCCCATTTTTTCCTGTTTCTAATATTGCACGTTTATGAGTGAGAAAAATGTTTTATTGCCGACGAAACGGATTTAAAATAATATTTACACTACTTACGGGTTGGTTTATTACCTCTTGGAAGACAGATTACATTGTGTTGGTTGACTGAATCTACGAGTTACAAAAAAATGTCTATTAATTGTGTCAGCTTTATTTTAAACGATTGGGTATTTCTGTGATCTCCGTCTTGTTTGCTAAATGAATTTTATAGCAGTTTTTATCCCGTGTTACGTGAACTACGGGTAATCGGGTATATTAACATGGGTCGGTTGGTAAAATATTTGATTGTAATAGGTACACACCAGGGTAATATCATTCGTAGAATTCTCCTTAAACGCCGCCAACCAAATTCCCATTTAAATTTTGCTCTGTTATTTTATATGTATTTCCTATTTACATCCATGTGTTTTGTAGTGGTGGGCGAAGCGGCTCGGTTTAGTGAGCCGGATCACTAAATCAGCTCTCTGTAAAGACAATCCCAAACTGGACGAAAAAAGTATCGTGTAAGGGCGTCTTAAGGACGTCTTTAGGAGGGCCAAGGGAGCGAGGGAGAGGGCATGGTGCGGGGGGACGCGAACCGTCGTTAAATCGAGCCGGATAACGGAACCGGTACACTACAAAGAGCTGATTTAGTGATCCGGCTGACTAAACCGAGCCGCTTCGCCCACCACTAATGTGTTGACACTATTGTTGCATAAAAGTAAAGCTTGACTACAGTTAATATATTAAAGCAATATTGATGCTATCTTCCACTGTGGGGGTTCTATATTTAAAATTTGCATAGTTATTATTTATAGCGTTAAATAGAATAAGAAACTTCAGACCATTTTTTATTATCAATAATGACGTTCGAACTTAAACACCAGTATGTTTAGTTACTTTCATGCTTAAAATAATTATCAAAGTTCCAATTTTTCAAACGCTGCCAAAACGCTCCAAATCTATGGCCGGTCGGTTTTGATCAGTTTTGATCAGTTTTGAGGTTAGAATGTCAAGTTTCAAAACAAGGATGAGCTTTACCATACATAACTAAACATAAGTAATACAAATATGTATCTTTTTAGAAACTTTTACTCGAAGAATAATAATAGTATTGACCATTAACATTTTCATAATATCCGTATTGATAATTGGTTTGATCATGAATACTCTAATTTCTTTCATGAATAATAGTTGTCTATATTGAACAACAATTATAGAGCTTAAATTTACCTAAATTAAGTTAAAATTTTGACAAAACTAAAAAAAATACATATTTAAAATACAAAACAAAATCGAAAAATATTTTTTTCATACTAATCCAAAAACAGAATGCCCACGTGACGTCAGATGTTCCAAATGCAATGGTACCGACATAACACGGTGTTTTGATGAGCTGATTTTTTATTCACTTTTAAATAACAATTTATAAATTCTACGTATAATTACATATAATGAAAGTTTACATTCAGAATCGGCGTTCGCTGATCTATATGAATATATATTTGTAAAGTCATTATATATTTTCACTGGAGTTCCTTATTATTGTTCAGAACGTTAAAACGTAATTAAGACCTATCTAGGTATTCCCTTTGGAATGACCTTAATAATGCCTTTTTGGGATATATTTAATTGCCTAGTCTGCAGACGTCCCGATATCCGAATGAATTTTATCGAAACCTCAGATCGGAATACTATCACGAGAGCATCGCACTCATTCGGCGAAACATGTGGAATTCATGCTATGCGATAGCCCGAGGGCTGAACTAACTGTAACTCTTATATTATGTAGGTTCACCCGAGTACCCGTGGCACTACCGTACGCGAGCAATGTATGGAGCGACTTCATAACGAAAAGTCGAACGAAAGCTCTCCAGTAAAACGGAGACACAACGTAGAAAACGTCACAGAAAGCAAAATAAATGATTTGAGTCAGTTTAAAAGATATGTACTTTTTTATGAATTGTGTGGGATTATCGCCCGAGGGGAGGTCGAAAGCTAGGTCATCAATTGAAGTGCAATTCGGAACATAATAAGATATTTAACAACGTTTTCGGCACGTAGTAAAAAAATATCTCAGCGTTCGTGTTGTGAATTTTGATGGTGAAGGGATAGATATAACCCTTTTTGAGAGATTTTTAAAATGTTTTTTTGAGGTCACACGATTGCACGTGATGTTCGACCCGAATCATTGAATAACTGACCTAAAAACGTGGTTTTATGGCGCAACGGAAATTAATAAAACCTTATTGATGGCGTTACAAAACATTATTTCGGGACTATTAATCAATTTGGTGAAAAATGTAGGCACTTTTATAATTGTTATTGAGAATGCTGTGGTCAATGGTAAAACATAATTTATTATTAATGTTAAAACGAGGATAGGCGGTGTTGCGCTTTGAACAGACTTGCACCACTTCCTCGAAGCTGCCAGCGGGGGGATTGGACCCCTGACCTCGCGATTAAGCAAGGGAAAATGGTAACCAATCAGCCACATACAATGCTGTTGAAGAATACAAAGAAATACAGTTAGTAGCAATCATACAATAGATTTTGAGACATTTGGAAGTTGTGAATTCTTGCTTGTCGTTTGGGTGCCATAATTGATTTGACAGCGAAAGTAATGCGTTGTGATGAATATTACTACCTCTAAACAAAGAAACATAAATTTTTTAATTATTAATTATTTTTATTGAGATTTAAGAACCTCATCGTAATGATTAAATATTACGATGAGGTTCTTAAATCTCAATAAAAATAATTAATAATTAAAAATTGAATTCTTTAGGCTTTTACAAAAAGTCAATAGATGTCTCATATAAATAAAAAAGTCGGATGTAAATCCGAGACACTGTTTAAGTTTGCAATTGAGTTCGGGTAGAACTTTGTAAACATCATAAAAATAGCTGCCAATAATATGAGATTAAACAATGGAAGATAATATTCACAAATCTTGAATTTGAGATATGATATCGATGAAGATGACACAAATTGAACTTGTCTCATTAGCTAAGTCGGTTGAGCGTTGCCCCGGATAGGCAGAGGACCTGGGTTCGAGTCCCAGATGCGACTGAAATATTTTTAATTTCTGTGCTTTTATCCGGTTTCATCTTTCATTTAGGTTATGTTAATATTATCTTCTTCAATGATTAAAGAAACATTAATTCGAAAATTTTATTTCATTGCAAACATTTATTTTTTTCAAAACATTTCTAAATAATAAAGATCTTCTTAAGTAGGTACCTACATGTTTTTTCCCTTTTGAAAATATTCTACCCAAACAAACATGCTCGGCACTAATAATAACAAACTGTGCTATTTTCAGCGAAACCGACCGAGTAATTTTCGAGAAAATCGTGACAGACAGACAAACATTCATTTATATATATATAGAAAGAGAAGATAGAGATATACAATTTTTGGGGCATCAATTACATTCATTCAAAAACGAACCAATCTCAAACATTTCTTCAAACCAGCATCTGTTTACTTATTATTCATTACGATTGAACAGAAATTTTATGTAGGTGTCTGAAATCAGTGCCAACGTAAGGTTTAGTAATTAAATTATTTCTTCTAACCGATAAGTAGACATATGGTATATATTCGCAGTCTACATTATTTTGCAATTATTTACAGAAAACAATGGCGGCTCGTGACTTTTGAGTGAGCTAGAGTGCTAAGATTGAAAAAAAAAAAAATCATTTTCAGCTTCAACAACATCAATAACACCGTATTTTCAATCTTAGAACTTTGCCGCCCAGCGCCCTTGAGGTGATTTTTCACAAAAACGGCGCTATACAAGTCATCCAACTATTATTATTATTATTATTAGATCACTCAAAAGTTACGAGCCGCCACTGCAGATAACGCAACAAAAAAAGTTTAATTTTACTTGAGATAATATTACAAGTTAACACCTACTTAAATATTATACTAATCTTACATGCAACTATGTAGCGTGAAATACCACAAATATTGACCCTAATTACCCGAGAGAGGAATGCCGTCGATTATCCGCACAACAGATTCTCGAAGTGTCCACAGCCTGGTTCCTACTTCCTACATAGTTCCTACCTCCGCCGGCAGAGGTTCATTGTGCGCAGGAGTGGAGCCGGCAATTACCGCTGCATTATTGATTACCCGCTAGGAAGGTGATTACCTGCCTGACGCAGATTCCGATTACTGGCCGGCGTTGGGTAATGCTCGGACTGCGTTGTTCTGTTGTAACTACGGCATTCGGCGATCTGTCTCGATGAATTAGTCATAAGCCATAACGTTATGCTGTGAGGTTAAGAATGATATAATATCTACTACGAAATGTAATTACGTTTTTGAAGGGTTGACAAGAGAATAGATGCGACTCAAAACTCGCGACGAAATTGTAGGAGTGAGAACATCGGTTCTATGATAAATCAACATACGTATGAATCGTCACACTTTTCAAAAGAGACATAAAATCATTAAAATAACTAACCATCAAGCCGTTTCTCCGCAGGGGTAGGCAGAGAGGACGGACGGCCAAATAACTCCATCTTGGAATACACTTCTTGCTTCATTCACTTTCGTACAACGTCTCATACATTCTCTTCTGTTATTCCGACTTCTGACATGGCCCGACTCAAGTATTTGATTCACTTGATCGTGCCATGTCTTCCTCGGAAATCCCCGGCTTCTTCCTCCATTCACATTCGTGTCATATATCCTCCTTACACTCCTCTCTTCGTTCATTCGCTCTGCATGCCCAAACCATCTAAGCGTCCCTTTCTTGATCTTGCTCACTACGCTTACATCATTAAAATAATAATAAACATTAATTAGGTTAGGGTAGATAAGGGTTTGGGATGAGATGTTTTTTGTTTTTTTTTTGTTAAGCTACTCCGGGGCGAGGTCGGGTAACGAAGCTGGTCAATAATAATTTTAACATTTGGCTAATTTTTATATTAATATTTAATTACTCTCTCACTCATAAGCACAAGACTGATATAGTCAATTGATTTCTTTGAAAGCACGACGCGTATATGTCAGTTTTTGGGAAAGATCGCTTAAATGGTGTATTACTAAGAAGGATGAATGATTTGTTTTAGTTTTTGATGAAGTTTTTTTTTTCTTTCTTTTCTTTTTTAGTTTTGGTGCAGTTTTTTCTTTTTCAAATGTAACTTAACTGCTTTTCATGTGTAACTTAACCTTAGTGCAAGTTTTCTGTTTTTTATTTTTCTTATGTGATTTTAAAATAATGTATCTGTATAAAAAAACCCTATGAGCGTTTAAAAAATAAATAAATACTGTAATGTGTTTTGTGTAAGTAACTAAATATGTAAAAGCCCATATAGGGCGTATATAATATAATAATAATAATAAATTTACTTGATGACCTCATTCATCCGAATGAATATTAATGATTTTAAGAAAAATAAACAATTTTGCAATTGAGCGACACACTGCGGTGTTCGTAAATTTGGTGACGAGACCATCATATTAAATAAGCAATGATATGACATGACATAATGCACTTCTATTAACAGCTCCGTGCGGTCAACACTCCGCTTTCTCGGAATTCAATTGATATTCTTATCGTCAAATAACAAACTAATGGCGCTACTTCTGGTAGAGAAAATTAATGTGAGTTAAATGACCTATCATTATTTCAGTGAAACAGTTTCAAAAAATCTAAAATCAGCATTCATCTTTCCACGTCTTGAGGTCAGTTTGGGTAAATGAGTCGTCGTATGCGGCAAATTCGTCTCCCGCGTTTAATTTAAAATATAATCGAATGTGAGTAATTAAAATAAATTGAAATAATTTAAAAAATCTAAAAGAGTCCAATTGATAACTCGTGGGAGTGCAACGTCGTTGTGTGTCTTATTTGAAATTAAAAACAAAAATGATAAAAATCCCATCTAGTGTATGGAAGATGGAACTTTGTACAATTATTTTTAATATTAAATTACTGTGTATCCCGAAACATGTTGGTATTTATATATTAAAGAGTGGTTGTAAACAAAGTACTTCTTATTAATTTTATTAAATGAAGGAGTTTGAATTGATGCAATTGCCCCATGGGATGTATTTTAGCCGTGTTTGGTGACCAGATCTGAATAGCCAGGTGTTTCCCCGCCTTCCTCTTCCCCTTCTCCTTCCCCTCCCCAATACCTTCAGCCCACAATATTACCCAATTGGGGATGCCATAGTCTCACTGGCTCCAGACGGTTGGGAGCAGTTGGGACTCTTGTGGGGTATTCATATATAAAAATTAAAAAATTACCCCAACTGACATTATGTTGCTCTGAATGACTATCATTTATTCATGTTTGCCATGAATATTAAGTCGTTTTCGACATACAGATAGTTTAAACACACACATGTAGTAGATACTCTCAAGAGACCACATTCCGTTCAGAAAAAGAGACATTCTTTGAAATGGCAACAGCCATCTATTAACCAGATCTGAACAGCCAGGTAGATACTTTCCAACCATCCTCTACCCCATCTACCAACCCTCCCTATTCCCTCCAACCTCATAATATACCCAAAATTGGGGATGGCGTAGATTTTTTCGGTCGGTGGTTTTCTAAAATCTACACATTACTTTATCATCAATCATAAATACGAAATGGTTTTAGTTTATGAAGTTTTAGAAAACCTAAAATGTGAAATATTTTCAGATCGTGCGGTTTATACAAACAGCCATGAATACGAAATGTTCAGAAAATAGAGGTCCGACTCGTTTCAAAAAGTCCACACCGAAAACACTGCGTAATTTGAAAGCACATCACGTGTCTCACTTTGGACTAGCGTGGCGGATAATTTGCTAGTTTTCACAATGCGACTGCACGGTGTTATTTTAGCGGGAAAGGTCACATTTGAGTTCTGAGAAATAAAGTTTTGTTTATTTACAAGTCTTAGCGCCAAACGGTGATAGAGCTGCACAAGGCGAGTCATTCATCTTGAAATAAGGATGATGCCATTAATTCTAATAAAAACTTCGTTTGATTTCAACCATTGAAGGTTGTTTTGAAACGTCGTATTTCATGAATACACGCTTATCGAAACGTTAAGTGCCGAACGATGCAATGGACATTTAATAACGTATTTTCGAAATTGTGTCATTGTGTGCATGAATGACTCACACCTAAAATCAAAGGTCAAGCGGAAATACACAGATAAAATTCAAACTCTATAAATTATATTGTTGCAACGAAAATGGATACCCTGTCTACCTACCAGCAATTTAACTAATATTATACTCGTATAAGAACGTTTTTAAAATACGAGTTACTAAAATATTCAGAAAATAACAATATAGTTAAAATATATTTACCACATCACATTAAATAAAACAAACACTTTGTTATAAACCACGAACATATTTTATTTTTCGCAAATCGGTTTCGCTTAGGTCAAGCTTCGTCAGAGCAAATATAGTAATTAAATAATAATACAGAGTTATCGGTTATATTATATATAGTTGCAGAATACAATAGAGTGAAATAGAGAGAATACAAAAGAGAGGGAAAAGAGAACAAAATATTAGAGGGAGACAACAATAGAAAAGTATATAAAAACCTTTACTAGTGATTCCTGACTTTTTTTGGATTAAAAAACGTCGAAGAAATTTTGGTCTCCGATGACGTTTTTTAATGTTTTTTTTTCTTTATAAAAAATATTACATGTCGTCCTTGGCCACTCAGTCGAGTAACCGCCCAACCCCCCACCTCTACCCTTACTGTTCAATGCCTACTCATTTTTTTAAAGTTTTTAACCGCCTCAGACACAGGTGGGAGAAGCAACTCCAGAGGCTGGACCTATCATGGACGGATGCCGTTGACGTAGCAAAGGGCGGGGACGCCTTAAGGCGCCTTTTCGATGTGATGGGTCCCCGTCCGGAGTAGGACAAGGGGAAGAAGATTATGATGATGATATGTATGTCACCGGAGATCAAAATATCAAGTACACATTTTACTCCAAACAAGATCAGGAATCGCTGTCAGGTACATATTTTAACACCTGTATATTTCCCCTAAAATGTAGTTGTTTTCAATATAATAGTGTTAAACTCAAATAATAGCATATTTCAATGACATAAATATAAGTATACTTACACATAAGTAATTTTGTTCTCAAAATTTGATAAGAATTACCTAAATAATGATAAGTGATGCAAAAATATTCTATAACAAAATTGAGAAACATTTGAATGTACTATTTACTAAATAACCTAAAAGAAAAGATTACCCTGGGACTAGTAAGAATATCACCACGCCACTGAACGTGAACCCATATAGCAATTATTATTAACAGTAGATATAATATCAGCTGATTTCAATATAATTGTTTTCCCCTCATTAACATCACAAATTTACTGTTTTAACAAACGTTTTATATAATCTATGCTATACTCGTACCTTTATTAACAACTGCTCCCGTACTGCGGGTATATACAGTTACGTTATAGTTCGATACTTCATAATTAACGGTCAGCACTTAAAAATACACTCTTTGCAGGTTGCTAACTCAAGAAATAATACGAACGATTTATTTGTAAATTCTATACGGGAAATTAAGAAAATGTATAAGGTTTCAAAAGACAATAATTCTCAAACTGTAATCTATTAAATTCTATATGAAATACGTAACGGAATTTTAGGTAAAACAATCAAAAATGCTTTCACTGGCTTTCAAACTGCACATATTTTCACACATTTTGGGATGTATTTCATAGAATTTAAAGATAACAGTTTGAGGATTTTTACCTTTTGAAACTTTATACATTTTCCTAACTACTCGTATAGACTTTACATATAAATCTTTTGTGGTATTGCTTTAGTTAGTAACCTGCAAAAAGATGTTTAGGGAAATTATTTTCATTTCAAGGAAAATATCAATCCTTTCATTTTCGACTTCTGTAAATTACAATACTATGGTAAGATGAGATGAGTTAAGGAGCCTCTTCGCCGCCATGTTTTGTCGTGAGATATTAATTAATATTGACATTAAAATAATTGATTCTGTGGGAACAGAGTTAGTCGGGAACGGCCGGTTCATTGGCATTAACGAGACTGTCAACGGCAATAAAGCGATCGGTCTTTGTTTAGGACACATGTGGCATAAACACACTTAACAAGGAAGATAAAGAAAAAAACAAGTCAAAGAGAATGTGATGATGGTCGTCGAAGACCAGAAGTAATAAGACTGTTATAACAAACAGTAAACGGGCTTTTATAGTGCTTAGGAAAATATAAGAAAACCAATTTAATAAAGGATCATAATTCGGTGGGCCTAGAACGCGCTACAACTAGGTCAATCTAACAAATTACGTATTTTAAGATGTGCAAATGAAATAGAAATGTTATTTCCACTAGAGAAATCTATCGAGAGAAATGTGCTGTGGGCTTGGCTTGTCAGTGTTCGAAGTAAGGTTAATTTTATTTTTATTTATTAATCGTGAGTTCGCGCACATCATCGTATATTACATACATAAATATGTAACAGACATAGATACATAACCTTTGGAAAACATATAGTCCAATACTTAGACTAAATTTCAAACATCACATTAATGATTGAGGCAGACATATTTGAAAAATTAAAAATATTTTCAATCGCAATAATTTCTTCCAGAATTGTACGACGGCCATTGTACATGAGAGATCTGTGTGCTATTTATTCATTGTTGGCAATCTAATTTGTTTTGCATTTCTCGTTCCATGTCCGTGTATCTCGTGATTGGAATTTTTCAATTATTTTTATTATGTATAAAAATATATAGTTTTCTTTACTATCGTGAAATTTAACTCCTTTAATATTTATGTGTTGCGCTTAAGTATTATTCCCATTACTTTATTTTGCAGTATTAGAATGATTTTTTTCATTTTCTCTTTATTGCAGCGAAAAAAGAATACTTGAACAGTAATTAAAATGGGGTGATATAATAGTATCGTATATTATCTGATATGTTTCGTTATTTACTTTGTTTCTGATTCGGACAAGAAATAATATATTTTTTAAACGTATTCTGAATTTTTTAAGAAATAACACCTCACGTGTACTTTTTTGCCTATATTCAAGTATTTTGTCTTATTAACATTTAGTTCTAATTTATTCGGTTTGAGTCAATTTGACACAGTATCCAAATAACTATTTATTTTGACGATTATTGCTCATATTTATCTTCTGCAATATAAAACAGTGCATCGTCCGCAAACAGTCGCATTTTACAATGTTTTGATATTTTTACCACGTCATTTTTGTAGAGTATAAACAAAATCCGGCCCAATAATAATCCTTGCGGTACGCCCGGGGTATTTTGAATCGGATTTGATACATTATTACTTATCTTTGTTGTTTGCTGTCTGTTGATTAAATAATTTTTAAACCAACCTAATTCTTTCCCCTGTATTTCACATTTCTTTATTTTTTTAATGAGAAATTAACATAGGTTCAAAAAAGAATTTCGCTATTTCGGGCACACCAGCACGCCCACTTCTCTTTAGTGCACTTCTAGATACACAAATGAACACTGTGTCTGTAATTTGTCGTATATCAAGCCAGAGATGAATAAATTTCATTTTATTCCTCAGAGTAAAATATATAGCGTAGTCACCAATCATCTTAAATCAAAACCAGGTTGGTATTTTGATTAAAAGTGTGCCATAGACCGTCAATATAAAAGAAATATCCGTTATTAATTCCTGTGAGCGAAAGCACATAATTCACAACAGTAATAATATCGTTGCTGCAATATTTTCTGATTTATTGTCCTAAGACAATTATTAATATGATTATCTTGGGCTTGCGGCGAACTTTCGATAATATTTAAAAATCTTAAAGATTATTATTTATGCGCAATAAGACAATGACGCAAAATACAGCCAGTTTGCGACTAGAATCTTCAATCTGTAGTTTTATGGCTCTACGAGACTGATATTAATAGATTACCTTTAATCATGTTCCTTTCCAAGAGAAACTAGCAAGACCAACAATTACTAAGCAAACAATATTAAGATCAGATATAATAGGTGAATTTCTAAGGTACACAAAGGAATGTCAAAGGTTAGTCAAAGTCTGGTTGAGATTCGGTAAATTTCTGATAGGCAAAGTTAGGTGTGTAGTGAAACAGATAAATATACATATTTTGGTTTTTACTGGGTTGGGTTTCATCAGTTTTTGAGTATGGGTTAATATTGTTCTCCAGCTTTTGATCAATGAAACTGCGATGATATCATTCTTACGTGAAAAACATCATACATCAGGTACAGAGGTGTAAGAGTTTTACAGAATGTTCAGAATCTAATTGAATTATGAAAGAGCAGCTAAAAATATGATGCCAAAATATTCAAATGAAATTTTAAGCCACTTTATTTTAATTATATTTATGCATTATTGACTTGCTTCGGTTGAACTCGACCTTCACCAGGAACGTGCAAATACGTATAAACTATGTTTAAAGCAGTTTATCTGTGTACGTTCCTGATGAAGGATGAGTTCAACCGAAACCGGTCGATAATGCATAAATATAAAAAAAAATAGAGTGGACTAAAACAAAAACAAAAATCCTTCATTTAAATTATAATGTCAAGTCACAAAGTGATTGCTTTCTTCGATAAACCAACATATTCAGCTCAGGGATGTAGCGACCCTTTTCAGTTTCCTTCATTCAGTTATGTGAGCTCAAGGGATGGTCTTATCAGGCAGTATTTTAGATACGCAGGTCTAGCTAGGAACGTTCTTAATGTGTCATCTTTTAGATACGATACGAGAAAAAATTCTAAATTCACCTTTTCTTTTGAACAAACCTCGTATACGATCCAATAGCATTTTTATAACAAAGCATCTGAGTTGCATAAGATCCAGAAACGCTCTTATTAGGGAACTTAGTGTTTTAGATAGATGAGATTCGAGAAGATGATGATAACATAATGTATATAACATAATGTAAATTTGAAATGAGATGCAGAAACGTTCGCCTTGCGTGGGCAGTGTTTTAGACATAAAAATCTATTTCAGCATTATTTAAAAAAAATAACATTTTAAAATTAAAATTGAGTGGGATTAAATAAAATCATACAAGTCATCTCAATGTGGCCTAACCACCGTTTGAAAATGGCTTTGAACGCCGATACAGCTGTAACAATAATTACAAACTAAAATACTTGCAGAACTTAATAAAAACATTAATAAATTTGATTTATTTCAAATTTTATATTTAAAAATTAAATGGAGTTCTACCAGTTAAACACAATAACAATTAATATTTCAGACATAGACCCAGAAATATTCTTAAAATGTAGTGTTTTAGATATACGAGATCGTAACATTATTATAATGTCGTTTTTGAGATATACTCGTACACAATTCAAGAAAGTTTTATCACGTCGTGTTTTAGATATACGAGATCGTAACATTATTATAATGTCGTTTTTGAGATATACTCGTACACAATTCAAGAAAGTTTTATCACGTCGTGTTTTAGATATACGAGATCGTAACATTATTATAATGTCGTTTTTGAGATATACTCGTACACAATTCAAGAAAGTTTTATCACGTCGTGTTTTAGATATACGAGATCGTAACATTATTATAATGTCGTTTTTGAGATATACTCGTACACAATTCAAGAAAGTTTTATCACGTCGTGTTTTAGATATACGAGATTCAGGAACGTTCATAATATAATTATAGTTTCCGAAACATACCTCAATGAAGGTCGAGAAGGTTCTATTTACTATAGAATCTGATCAATATCTGACAAAACACACAGTAGTTTCACGGATGAAGTGAATCCACATAATGTAAAATGTACTATAATACCATAACCAAAGCCCCGGCCGTGCAATCACACGGTTCTTTGTATAATTACAGCACCATTGTCGAACTGCAATGCTCTTTAATTTTCTATAAACGAATCGTGGTAATTGCAAAACGCTTTTCAGCACAAGGCTGTCAGTAGTAATATCGACAATTTGAAAACAAATTATAACCACGTAAAAACACTTTACAGAGCGATGATTGTGGGAAATCAATTTGAAAGGTTCAGTACAAATATTAATTGGATTGGTTGATTGGAAGTTCCGTATGTTAGTTCTGAGAAAATGGTATAGGTTTTCCTTTATTAAGTAATTGAAATGTAAAAGGGACTAAAAGCATCAAAACATTTTATTAAATTAAACCCGAATTAACATCAAAAGGAAATAATTGTAATATGAACCTATTCATGTTAAGGCGATCGAGGTGTCGAATAAAGATGGGCAAACTCCTTAATGTATCCTTCAAGTTTGAAGTTCTGAGTGTGTATATTTACGAGAGATGGAAAGACTGATAGAGATATTGAAACAAGGGTGAATGCAGGAAGCTCCGTTAACGTGACTGAACGTGGTTGGCGCTAACAAAAAGTTCTCCAAAGAAGCGAAGCTAGCAGTCCACAGTGGGGTGCTGATACCAACCGTTATGTATGGCAGTGAGGTATGGAATTGGCAGAGGAAGGATGAAAGTAAACTGAATGTCGTAGAAATGAAATCTCAGAGGCGAATGTATGGTAAAACCATGGAAATATATTGAGATTCGTAAATAATGAAGGGCTGATCTAAGCGTAATGATTAAGATTAAGAAAGGGACGCTTAGATGGTTTGGGCATGTAGAGCGAATGCACAAAAAAGTGAGTGCAAGGAGAATATATGACGCGAATGTGAATGGAAAAAGCCGGAGACCCCCGAGGAAGAAATGGCACGATCAAGTGAATCATATACCTGAGTCGGGCGGGCCATGTCAGAATTCGGAATAATAGAAGAGAATGTATGAGACAATGTATGAATGCGAATGAAGCAAGAAGTGTATGCCAAGATAGAGTTGTTTGGCGGTCCGTCCTTTCTGCCTACCCCTGCGGTGAAACGGCGTGATGGTTAGTTAGTTAGTTGCACTGAGTATTTATTAAAACGTTTCACTACAACATGTGGGCACATTCCTGTCGAACGAAAATTAGACAAAATCAGAAAAGCGTTCAAATATTTCTATACGCGTGAAATCAGCATTATCTAGTACATAATACTGTATTAAAAATATGTTTATTCCATCGATAAGATTTAAGTATAAGTAGGTGACACACGATTATACCGACTAGTCGCCTAGCCTAACGCAAGCGTGTTTTCAGCAGTGATGTGTGTTTTGGCTTCACATATTTGCACGATTCTCCGTTGAATGAATTAAATCAATATTTGCAGCCGTATCTGTGAGTTGTCTTATCGGCCATGTCAATGTTTAACTCCGATATGACGCGGGCTATTCCATACAAAAATAGACAAATAATACTTGATAGCAATATATAAGGCAGGTGGAAATTGTAACTAATATTAAATATTCATCGTCTCCACATTAAGATGTTCAGAAGAAAACATTGTGTTAATTATAGTCATCTGACTATTATTCCGCCATCACAATCCTCAGTATTATATTATTGTACCATCTTTACAATTATAATAGAATTCCAACATGAATGAACACTTTAAAATATATCTTCTAACTATAAGTACAGCAGAAAATGCTGTGTATGCAGCAGCAAAACCTCTCGAACGGTGAGTTACGGCGTCGTGAAATTTGCACAGATTCTTCTGTCTGGAATGTATAGGTCAATGCAACTATTTTCAGCTAGCAACGAAATTACCATCTTGAGCTTTACAACCATCTCGAATGGTGAGTTCTGGAGTCGTGAAGTTTGTACAGCTTTTCGGTCTGAAAGTAAGGGGTCAACGCAATTATTTTCAGCTCGCAAGAAAATTCCCATTATGAGCTGAAGAGCTGAGAAATAATAAATAAATAATTGAAAACATTAGTGTTGAAACTGTGGACAAATCGGTAAATTACTAATCCATAAGAGGAACTCAACAATAATAATTCTTATAATCCTTTTACTTAAGAGATTTGCGTGGAATCAAACAGATTATAATAAAAATGCATCCATTTACTAAAAACAGTATCAATATAAATTCTTTACTTATCTTTTACTCTGATATATGAAATGCGAATGCATTAAAAACAATGATGAATTACGCATTTACACAAAAGAGCATTATCAAAAATCCCTTTGAAATTATTTACAGCAAAACATTTTAAAAAGTAGGTACCTACTCAAAATCTGGCCCAATTTACCAAAATATTTATGAAAAAATGTCTTTCCACCTTTCTGGGCAGTTGGAGTTTTGAAGGCTCTGACGGACCTTCTGCCAGGGCAGATGATTTGGGTCTCTAAATCTCGGCACGCACCTGCGAAACGCAGTCAACTGAAAAAGAGGGGTCCAAAACCCAATAAAAATAATCGGGTAGCCTTCTCGCTTTTATCTTCATAGTGATGCATTCCGAATTGGAAATTCATTCAAATTTAAAAGTTCATCTAATTCATAATTTTATTTTGATGTTGTGCTGCTACCTCACAAAAAGTACAGTGATTCAACTGCTGATCCTGTACAGATCACAAGTGAGTCCTACTGTTGGTTGATTGGTATCCACCTCAGGTCTGAGGCCCCTACCTACCTGAAACAAATCATCGACTGTGCAAACCGGGCAATCTCTCTGGTATATTCCACGACCGGCCACTCAAATATACACACTTTGTAGTCTGTTAACGCCAAAAAAACTAAGAATGATTTATCTATAAGTTCTACACGGGTAGTTAAGAAACTGTATATGGTTTCCAATGACAAAAGCTCTTAGACTGTAAGCTTTCAAGTTCTATGTGAAATACGTACTGGAATTTTAAGTAAAAGGCTCGAAAATGCTTTACCTAGTTTGAAACAGCACATATTTTTAGTCATTATGGCATGTATTTCATAGAATTTAAAACATTACAGTTTGACGATTTTCGTCATTGAAAACCTTAGACATTTTCCAAACTAGGCGTATGGAATTAACAAGGTCATTTTTAAACTGCGATTAATCCACATTGTGAGGACTTATTTGTACGATTTTATTTACTCCCATCCAATTCTAATTTGGACGGGTTTTTAACAATAATGATTTATTATCGTTAAAACCGATTTAGTTAGAAAATAATAAAAATTCTCTATTTTGTGAGGTTTTTACATTTATAATGTGTTTTCCCCGTATTTAAGTGACAATGCTTTGGTAACTGATTTATTTAAATGTGTTATATTATTAAATTTGATTTAGATTAAATTAAAACAATATATATATTTATATACGAATTAAATAAATTAATATTTTTTATTAGTTTATTTTTAATGAGTTTGGATTCGCTCAACTGCAGTTATATTTCCAATTCAGGAAAAACGGCGTGAATTGTAAATCCACTTAAGTACTAAGTATTATCTATATAGAGTAACAGTGATAATAACGTTTACTTTATTCGATAAAAAGATAAAAATAGTAGCACAAATATTTGCAAAATTATAGAGCGGGAACCTAAAAATAAAAATGGACTTCTACGAAACACAATAAAAACGGTTTAAAAAATTATCTATAATAAACAAAATCAGTAAAGCAAATTCATCCGGTTCCCATACCAGATATTTACAACACCATGAAAGATGTTTTTTTTTAATTCGACAGAACCGACTACTAAGTAGAACGTAATACGATACGAGCAGCAGGTAAAAATTTAAAAGGAAGAATAAAATAGAAAAAAAATAAACTCTGCACGAAGGAGACGCAAGCCTCCTAATTGCTGGGGCGAATATTAGAATGAAATTGAGATGGACACGCTTACCACAGTTCAATTCCTTCGTGCCCAGATTATTCGTTAATAACAAGCACGCGAGGCCTCGCTTTTCAGAAGGACGTCATTATACCTTCGAAATTTTCTGTTCTCCTGGTAACGAATTATTTATTTTGTGACAATGCGATCATTTTTTTTTTTTAATAAATGTTTTTGAGGACCTCCCAAGGAGCAGTAAGTTCCTAGATTCTAGGTAGCAGATTGAAAAAAAAAGTTTTAAATTGCACATATCGCAAGATAGTAGCACTTTAGTTTTAACGATCAGCACCTAAAACTACACACTTTGCAGGTTACTAACTTAAGAAATAGCGCGAATGATTTAACTGCAAATTTTATACGGGTAATTAGGAAAATGTATAATGCTTCAAAAGATAATAATCCTCAAACTGTAATCTTTTAAATTCTATATAAAGTACGCACTGGAACGTTGGGTCAAAAGTTAAAAATTGCTTTAACTGGTTTTCAAACTGCACCGATTTTCAGACCTTTTTAATATGTATTTCAAGGAATTCAAAGATTACAGTTTGCGGGTTTTTGTCTTTCAAAAAAAAAATTAGGTATAGAATTTAAAGATAAATAACTGCAAAGTGATGCTTAGGGCCATTTCTGAATGCCGGCCCTTCGTATTTCAAATATGAAAGGTCAGGTACTTCCCAATCTTTCTCTCACCTTCTCCTTGTCTTCCCTAACTTTCTTCCACTTCAAAATAATTCAGAAAAATGGGAAGTCATAGTGCCACCACTGGCAGCTGTGAAATAAATAATATTTTTTTTTTAAAAACTGAGTTTCAAAGATATCTACTAAAAACGGAGGTATTCACGTATTGATAGATTAAAAATATAATATTTTATTAGAATGAACAAGGTAAAAAAAAAAGTTAACGATTCAAATTAGTACAACTATCTATTAACAAAAGTAGTAAAATAAAATGGTTGATAAAACACGGTTTTTAGAATTGTTTGTAATAGGTTCTCTCTGCTAAACAGACATTTTACATAACTAATTGAAGGCCTGACGCCTGACCCCAAACAAACAAGGAAATTTAATCAAGTCTCTGATTAAAAAACTGACCTAGGGCGGAAATCTCGACAGCTGCCAGTCAGAAATTCAATTAAAAACAGCCGACAGCAAAACCGCTGGGTTAATACGTACTCCTGGTATGGCGATCGAAATTTTAGAGATAAAAATTCTGTAAAGATAAAATAAATCTTATCATTTCAGTGACCCATCATGACCTTGCTCGATTAACGGAAGACTTGTAAAGCTTAAAGCTCGGTTCAAACTATCAAAAGTCCCAAGCTCGTCAGGTCAACCGCACCAATCAGCAAATGGATTGAACTTTCAAGAAGCCTCGACGAACGGAAACTTTTAAAGTAGTATTCTCGTATGTCTATTAGAGCGTTTATAGTCGATGGGAATGGGGGGGGGGAACATCGCATAAAATGGTTATTCTTAAACGTGCTAAAAGAAAGGATGAGACTTTTCTCAGCACAAGATTAGCATAACATTTAGGGGGTTGTAATTTCCTGTTCATACTGGTAGTCAAACAAACTTGCATCATAATTTTACCACACAAAACAGCGCGTCATTCAAGTTCCGTCAAAAAAATACCGCCCGAGAACGAGTCCGAAATGAATTCCATATGTGCGTTTTGAATTCAGGAATTACGAGACTTTTTGTCTCAAGAGATGTTCATACAAACAGTTTCTTGCGTAAATTGTGATTTTCAAATTAATAATGCCAGTATGCCTTGTATACAATTTACTGAGATTATGTATGTCTAACTTATTTTTTGTTTTAATTTTTATTATTTTTTATAAGTAATTATTTTGGATGTTGTACATCCTATATCATCTTTAAAAATGCCTTAAAATGTAAATTTTGTAAAATTTTTAAAAAGAATAAACAGTTGAATTGAATTGAATTGAAAAAACTATTTTCATCCTATCTCCGGTGAAGTGAGTGATATGATGAAATTCCTTTAGATCTAGAGAAATATATTATATTTAGAATATGGAAAAAATTAATATAGGATTTTATCATACAGGTGAAGGAATTTTTTTCTCACTTTTTTAATCTCCGATTAAACTCACAATGAGATAGGCCACAACCCGCCACTGGTATGGAGATCCTTAACTATAAAGCAGAAATCAGTCTGTCCAAGACATTCAAAATGCAGATCGCGGGGAACATAGAACTTAACACAACTATTTTCATCTCGCATCGTTACTTCCATCATGAGCTATGGAGCTTTAAAAAAAAATAAAAACACGACAAGACGCCCAACTTTTTAATTATTTTTTTTTTCAATCCAAATTTCAGACGAACCCGTGTGTTAGCAAATAATCAAATTACATTCTATACGTTCGTCCGAATTTTGCTGTATTGAAATGTCGAAACCACTAGGTTCACATTTACCGTCAAGTTCAATACAAGGTGAATGCATTGTACCACCAAAAGAAAAGCATCAAAACTAAATCCCACTTTATAAGGATGACGTCCATCAACGATGCACTTTATTTCCACTAGAAAAGATTGCATAAAAATATTTATTTTGTCGAGACAGTATAATAAAACGTGCGCTTAAAAATAAACCTTGCATTTTAAGGGTGTCTTAAAAACAAAGCAACAAAAGAAGATGTCTTTTCAACATAGTCTTTTGTTTGGCTGTTGCTTTTTAAGTGGAATCTGTTGTGGTTGGGAAGACATAATGGGTTACCATGGCAACGCGGCGATGGCGGGTGGAGAGTGGGTGAGGTCGTGAAGGGTACCCACCCCCGCCACCCGAGAGACGTAAAGTGGAGTCGACAAAGTTTCAGAGCTGTCACGTCCCCGACATTAAAATGAATAAGCGTGCGGCTCTGTGTCCTTGGGTTCAATTCCCAAATGACGGACGTTATATATTCTTCATTCAGATTCTCTGCTGAAATGAGTGTTATGCTTTATTGTAAGTACCTAGTTGTACATTTTCTTTTTATTCATCGTTAAAAGTATTAAAGGTAGTTATTTTTACCTTTTACGTATATGGTGCATATAACCTAACAATTTCCAAAGAAAATACGCCATTAATGAAAAATTACATATTTTATTGAAAAGCATAATATGGATTGTAATAGATATATGATGAGTTTAGCAACCTCATCGGCTAATGGAAAGTTGAAGGAAGCCAAGTGCAATCTAGATATGGACTAATTGGGAGATTTTGAAGATTCAGGTAACAAAGCTTCCAATAAACTTCATAATATCAATAAACCATAAAGTTGAACACCTTATTATACTATTGTATACAGCTAATACTTTGTGTTTGTTCATTACCACTTTAATTGATGATTATTAATTATGTCTTTATTATCCTACACGGATTAAAAATATATATCTTTCTAAGTTGTCTAATCGTTTTCCTTTATTGTTAATATGAAGAATTTTTATACCAGAACTTATCTTTAGCAAAACTTTACCAGAACTACTAAGATAAATTTCATAAAATATGATGTTTTTTTTTGCCACTATGGTGAAAAATTGGAGATGCTGTTTAAGGGTCCAGTATAAGACCGCGTATTCACCGCCGTTAGGAATTTTAGGCCTCAAACTTAAAACCACGGACCACCGCGATCCGGCAGCAGGATTGGGGAAATGTGGATAATGTAGACCACGCCGGATTAAAAAAAATGTTCAGCGTATTGATGCAATACGAAACAAAAAACATTTGCTCTATATTTTTTTCGTTTATTCGCTGTATAAAAATAAATAAATAGAAGCTTGACAGACTTAACTTAGCATCTGTTGGTAATAGGATAGGGTAACTGATGAGAATATGTTTTTTTCAATTTATATATAATATATTAATTATTGTCAGTAGCCATACAAAGTGCCTCCCTTTTACAAAAGATTTGTTTTGTTACTATTTACATATTTATTTCTTCACAGCATAATTTTTTTTTTTAGCTTCGGAAATATTATAGAAATGGGAACGTGGACCAACTGCTCAGAAATACTTATAAGCATAGCTTTTTGACACACGGAATTATTTTCATGGATTTTGAATCAAGGAATCCGTTTTTCGATTGTCCACTAGGGGATTCAAGGTGGTTGAAATGAATTGAATGCTTTTTTATATGGCTATTCTATTAGTGGCTTTGGTTTTTATTAATGGTTAAGTAATTCTACTATTACATTTGAATTGGGAACCAAGATGGAGGATGTGAATTAGATCCCGTTTATTAATCGGGAATAAGAATTATTTGTCTTTTGATAATTTTTGGGATTTAGAAACGCCCTTCAATATTGTACATTAAACAGCAGTAAAAATATAACATAGGTAGATAACGATGATTTACAACCCACTCCAGACGCACACAATAAGCTTGAATACAATTCACCAAGTCAATGAAGGCAATAAGAAAAACTGATATTTTGCCGGTGAATAATACCTATAACAGGGAGTATTTTCACAAAAGTCTCCTATCTTCCCTTGCCCCTCCCCCAAGCAAAGTAGACCAAATATGCTATAATTTGAAATCAAATACGTTTCTAACGACTTAATAATGTCCGAGATACAGCGGTTCTAAATTATTCAAATTTTTTGTAAGTTGTTATTTTTCGCTATTTTTTAGTGTTTTGGTCAATTTTGACAGTGAAGGAGTAATTTTTCGGTAAAGGTTAATCTATTGTTTTTAAAGTAGACTAAAGATGGTACAATTTGAAAACAAATTGGTCTCCAAGGACCTAATATCGTCCGAAATACAGGTGTTCTAAATAAAGAAAAACATTCTATGTTATTATGATAACATAGAATATTTTTCTTCATTTCAAATTGTAGAATCTTTAGCCTACTTTAAAAAATATTAATTAACCTTCACCGAAAAATTACCCCTTCACTGTCAAAATTGGGTGTCAAAAAAACACTAAAAAAAATAGCGAGAAATAAAAAAAACAAACTTCGCTATTTTAAAAAAAATTATTAATTAAGGGGTAATTTTTCGGTGAAGGTTAATTAATATTTTTAAAGTAGGATAAAGATTCTACAATTTGAAATGAAGAAAAACATTCTTTGTTATCATTCTTCGCATTTGATTTCAGTTCACTTCAACACTTTAATTCCGATTTTGAACCAAATCGGTAGAGAACTCAAAATTAAAAATGACCATCGAAATTACTCAGGTTGACATTAAATTTGACTTCAGCACCCCCCTAACATGACTTACGCCGCTTTCTAACCAAATCGGTGTGAATATCTAGAAATTCAAAATAGCCGCTAAAACTATGGATTTTGATAGGCACAGATCGGCATACTTATACATGCAGTCAGGGGCGTCAAGATTGTAAATTATATGGGCACAAAAATGTTAAGATTTTAAAAATAATTCGTTCATTCATTAGTTTTGCTGTTGACCGCCTGCAAAGATCTAATCTTGTAGATCTGTACCACGTCCGTCAGTTTTTTTCCAGTGCGCAGGTCTTTTATATTGTGCCGTATAATAAATTAATCACTTTTTGGACCATCTTAAAGAACGTTGCAAAGAAATGTGATTATAACAAAAAAAAATCGAAAATACGTAATTCCTACATTCCGGTGGCAGTTTAACACCTCTCTTCCCAGCTATTCGTCATAAAACAGACAGAAATATCGAATTTCAAATCGACGTCCGCTCGCTCTGAAGGACTTCTCACAACTGATTTACTCCGGCGAAATAAAACGTTTTATCAACAATCGCGCGGGCCAGAAATTGTCATACGTTTTTTGTATGACGGAACTGAATTTAAAAATTCCTGAACTTTGAGGGAATTACAGTGAAAATCTAGATTTACTGAATAATTTTTAATAAACGCTTTTGGTTCTTGATCTTATTTACTCTGAGATTGTGGAAGGATTTTGATTAAATATGTTTGTAATGGGTGCAGTTAACATAACGGCGAAGGCACTGTCGAGCGTTTTACTTAAAATTACTGTAGGTATTTCATATATAATATAAAAGGTTACAGTTTAAGAATTTACGTCACTGAAAACCTTAGACTCTTTCGTAACTTTCTGTTAAGAATTTGCAGATAAATTATGTGTTGTATTGCTTACGTTAGCATACTGCGAAGTGACGTTTAGCGCCTTATTTGAGTCTTCCCCCTTAACCAGAGTCACTAGGAGCTGGAAATTTTAAACTACGAGAGATATTTACATTTGTCAAGTTTCTCCATGGTAGAAACCCTGACAAAATAACCCGACTTATGACATTCCTGAAAATACTGATATATGTATATAAACGATCAGATTTAATTAAAAATAAATAATAAGTATTTTAAGCGAAAAAGAATGCGTTTTTGCTGGCGGTAGACAAGCTTTCAATAGTTACGTGGAACAACCGCCCCTGAGTTTAGTCTGGAAAGAGTGCTGACCGTACGTCGGTCACATACACCAGTCGTTTGCGGAAATATGTAGGAGAATGAATGAAGACTGAAGAGCTGTAGTGCAACGCCGACGATCAGACGCGTACGAGGACCATCGGTCCAGCTCCTCAGCGCTACGTCGTCGGTCGACCGACGCGCTTACTATTTGCATGAGAGCATTCGTTCAGCACTGACCGCGTAAAATGATGAGCGAGATTTTCATCATCTACTTTATCATATTACTTATATTATTTTATTAAAAAAATATATTTTTTTTAATATCGACACTTATCCAGCATTTTTTTTAAATACATGTGGCACCTAAAGGGTTACAGGCTGGAAATGGATGGTATATAAGTGAATCTAGTGATTTACGAGGAAATCAAAATAAAAATAAAAGACGTACAAAATACAAAAAGAAATATAAAATTAAAAGTTACATAACAATTTGTTTAAATGGAGTTATGAAAAGAAGGGGGTGGGGAGGATCGATATAGTTGAAATGTACACGTGTGATTGTAGAATTTTATAATTCGACCCCTTAGAATAACAAGGTTCCATCTGACTCTGACCCTATTCTGAGATAACGGACTTCAAAGATTTAAATGACTGTATTTCAATACTATTCAACTTTATATTGTTTTGAGTATGCAAATACGGTTAGTTGTAGGTTCTTAACTTTTAAGTATTATCAAGGATCATTATTAATTAGAAATACGACATCTGGGAAAGTAATTTTATTAGTTGGAACCTTGTTACGCAATTGAGTGATTTCAAGTAAGTGAACAAGGTTCCATCGCAAGATGGAACCTTGTTCATTTACATGAAATACGAAACTCACTTACGAAATTTAGGAATGAAATCAAACAATATATAAAAGAGATCAATAATTGCTTATTCTGAGAGGTGTGGTGATTAATAAACAGCAAAAATAGTTATCATTAATAATTATAATTATAGAAGAAGTATGTTCAATAATAAATCAGCCAAAATGGTAAGCACAAGATCCTTAATACAGGGAATAATTATAATAATAGAAGATTTGTTTAACAATACAAAGCAAAAATAATAATATGTACCTAAGTAATTACGGTTATTAGAATAAAACAACCAAAAATAGTATCCGAGATGGTACAAAATAAAAAGTGAATTATGTATTAAATAAACCAATGTTTAAAACTATAGCAATTGCATGGTAATATTTTAGGTCTTCCAGAGACATGGAGATTAACATGTTTTTTATAACGTAATTTTTTTTGTTGAGACACATTACTTGCGTGTTTCTTACGTTTTTCGGTTCAATGGAAATTGGGAATGCCAATTCAACGTTCAAACTAATATTTCTCCTTCTCGGTTTATATTAGAGCTGAAGGCATTTTTATACTCCACCTCATGCATGTTTTGTGTAAATAGAAATACAGACAATTTTAAAAATGGTATCGCTTTGAAGCATTGCCATAATCTTTAAAATCATCAGCGCTCATCTGCAAAACTTTAAGTGGCTTTCTTCTATTCGCTGACTTCTATTGACTCTTATTAGTACTTCATGGTAATCGAAGTTATTTGTGGATTTTCATTGAGAAAATATAAAACAGCGGTGCTTATAAAAGAATTTCTATTTTGTGGAATACACGAATCACTCCACGTTATCAATTCAGCGAAATTATTCTCGGCAACCTAAATCAAACATAAAATCTTTTTAAAAGCACTCGCTAAGTCATTTCCGGCACAACCTGACATGCTCTCATTCTATATCGTACAAAACATATGGTTTTGGTTACCGACTTAAATTGTACACATTCAATTTTGTTTTATAATAGAAGGAACTTCTGCTCTCGCACATGTATCGTTTCGTAAATCAAAACAAAGGACGGGCATATCATTTTTCCCATCAGAATCCTTGTCCTCTCTCATAGCCATCTTATCTTTAATATGATTTTCATATTTCAATGACAAGTGTTCAATTAACAGATTATCATCTTCTGCATTAAGATGTTCTTTGCAAATCTATTAGATTTTTTCACGTGAAAAATTAAATTAAATTTGGTCATAAAAATATGCCTGTACATTTCGCCGCCGTTGTAGTAATCGCTTCGCAATATTTTGTGTATAAATCGGACATTTTCACCGCGTCCAGATTCGACTACAAATACTGCCGTGATGTTTTTGCTCGGTGTAGGGCGACTCCACCATATGAAATGAAGCAACATGCTCAATCACTTATTTTATTTTATCTGAGGGAAAACCGTACCGAAAACAGTCGACAGATGTGTCAGAATTGCTGTCTGATGGCTTATAAGGTGTTCCAGAATATTTATAATCCTCGTATTCAATCATTTTAATAAAGAATCACGCTTTAATTACTCTAATTTACACTTATAATTGCAACGCGCGGAAACCTTACAGTTCGTCAGATGGAACGGTCTGTATGGATTAATGTGAAGTGAGTTACAAAATATCTTTTTTAAGTTGGAGTAACAAGGTTCCATGTGCACTTGAAACCTTGTTTCACAAATTATAGTGAATAACTGATGCAGTTGGAACTTTTAACTCTTTGTAATTCCGTTAATATTCATTAGATTTTGTTAGTGTCTATTGAAAAAATGAAAAATAGTGTAGTTAGAACCATTTCAAATCAATAACTCAAATCAGCCCAAATCGTCAGTTGGAACCTTGTTATTCCAAGGGGTCGAATTGTTAGCTTGATACCACGTAAAGATTTTGTCCCGGAGATTGAAATGACATTTCGGATCCTATTCAAACTGACAACTCGCTTTTTTAACTTGTGCTCTTTATACTAAGGACGATAGAAATGTTCAAGTGATTTTCTTATATCTTGGGCGCTACAAAGTTGATTGATGATGAAATTTGATGGACCTACAAAAACATTACAGTCGTCATCAATAACAATAATAAATAAACAAAATTTAAAAAGTTAAAGATTAAAAAATATGTATTTGATGGGTTATTAGTAGGGTAAGTTTTCCACATCCCATTTGGACTAATAATATTTCTAAATAAAAACCACGAATGAATGATAAAACAATATTAAAGCGTGCGAGAAAATCGTTATCGTGCGTTACTTACTTTACTCGTAATAAAATAACGCGGTACCCACGTTACCAAGTTGCGTGCAAAACAAATTGATTTACCATTTATAAACGTGGCGACCCTGTTAAACTTTTCCTTCTAAACATAACACTTTATTTGCCACAATAAACGTAACACTAAACAAACCCAATTACCTGTAAAATAATCACGGGACCATTTTCCTAGTCGCGTTCATGCTGAGAATGTGTTTACGATAGCGTAGTTCAAGACACCTGTATTTGCATTGACAGGTGGAAAAATTAACTTAATTTACATAATTTGACACGATAATACGCATAACATAATATAATCTTCAACATAAATATATTTTGACGCATATTTTTTAAACAATAATAAGTTATCTCAACTATAAATCAGCGGGCACGAAACACCAAAAGCTTATGAATGGAGAGCTCTGGTGTCATGAAATTTGAAGGTTAACGAACCCATTATCAGTTCGAAACGCCATTTCGAAAAAGAGCCATGAAGTTTTAATTTATCGATTTATCTGTTTAAAAGAAAAAGACAAAATCGTTTGATCAATATTTTTTAATTTAAAAAAATGTCTATAAAGGAGTGTCGAAACTTGGGCGAAGCCGGGTAGTAAAACTAGTTATTGATTAGTAGCCATAAAATCATAAAGATAAAACTTTGATAAAACATGCAAAATATTAAAAAAATAGGAGCACGCGAAAAATAAGAATAATTAATAAGTATTTAACGGAGAAATACTTCTTTATTATCTCGACATTATTTAAAACAATTTCGCTAGGGGACGCGCAAGGTCGATCACTACAATACACACAATACGAGGTGTGTTCAAAAGAAAAGGTGAATATTGAATTTTCGCGGGCTGTGTATATTCGATTATCGAATATTTTTTTGTTATGTTGGTACACATATGTTTATCATATGTTAGCATTATCAGCCATTTTGGATTAGTGGTTTGTTTTTGACAACTGGAAAGGTTAGTCGCGTTTTTGTGTGTTCTTCGATTTTTTACTTTTGAAAAAAATGGATCAAAGAATATGTATTAAATTTTGCATTAAAAATGGAATAAAGCGCTCCAACGCACTTAAAATGTTGACTGTGGCATTCGGCGAGTCTACTTTGTCTCAAAAAAGTGTTTATAAGTGGTACAAGCGCTTTACAGAAGGCCGAGAAGATGTAAATGACGACGAGCGTCCTGGAGTTGCAACCACGTCAACAAACGAAGAAAACATCGAAACAGTGAAGAAAATGGTTTTGGAAAATCTTCGAATCACTATTAGGGAAGTTGCAGAGGATGTTGGCATATCAATCGGCTCATGCCATGCAATTTTCTCGGATGTTTTGGGCATGAAACGTGTGGCAGCGAAGTTTGTTCCGAAATTGCTAAATTTTGAGCAAAAGCAACTTCGCATCAGTATCGCTCAGGAGTTGTTGAATGACGTCAACGACGATCCAGATTTGCTCAAAAGGGTATAACTGGTGATGAAACGTGGGTATATGGTTATGACGTCGAAATCAAGGCCCAAACATCCCAATGGAAGCGGCCAGAAGAGCCAAGACCGAGAAAAAGCACGCCAAGTTCGATCAAATGTGAAGATTTTGCTCACTGTTTTCTTCGATTACAATGGCGTGGTACATCATGAGTCAACATCTTGCCAACAAGTCGTACGGTTAATAAGGAATACTACAAGGAAGTTATGCAACGTTTGCGTGAAGCAATACGGCTCAAACGATCGGAATTGTGGAAAAACAAATCATGGATTTTTCATCACGATTATGCACCAGCTCACACATCAATGCTTGTTCGTGATTATTTTAAACTGAAGAGACCAATGAAAGGAAAGCGTTTTGCCACAATTGATGAGACAAAGTCGGAATCGAAGAACGAGCTGATGGTCATACCGAAAAGCGCATTCCAGAAGTGCTTCGAGGATTGGAAGAAGCGCTGGCATAAGTGCATTATATCTGAGGGGGATTACTTTGAAGGGGAGAAAATGGATATTGATGAATAAATAAATACTTTTCGAAAAAATTCAAAATTCACCTTTTCTTTTGAACACACCTCGTACTTCAAATTTCATAATAAACGAACGGAGAGTGGTTGCTTTACCTTTTCCAGCAGGGGATCATCTGGGATAACACCTGTGTTTGGTTTTAAGCCGAGCCTTAACACGGGGCGGTGATCTGCCGTCCTTAGAGGGGAGGATCCATTCTCATCCCTGTTCTCCCGCGGCTTTTCCAGACAATTCCCCATAACCGATGATTAGTTATCTGTAGCACTTGTCAGCGTAAAACTATACTGATCCTTAAAAACGTAATTTACTCGCAATTTTATACCTTTTTTGTACTGTTACGAAGTACTTTGAGAAACAACGCACTCCAAATTAACAGTTCCTAAATAATTGTTATTAAACGCGGTTTAATATAAGTTATTTCGCAGTAATTCGAGAAAGGATGTAAAATTATTCAGTCAAAAACAATAGTTCCTACGCTTCATTCAAATTTGTTTAGCAAATTCAACTTTGTTTATGTATGAACAGTAGTATCTTGAAAAACATAAACAATGACTTTCTAAAACAAACTATAATAAATACATACTTTCAAACATACGCATCCTAGTTTTGACAACAATTCAGTAAACAATAAGTTTGTTTTTAATCGGCACGGGCACATATGTTTCCTGTTTTATATGGTATATCATCACATTTTAACACAGACGGAATTATTGAAATTGTAAGGTCGTTATTGAAAGATCTATATTTATGCACAGCCGATAGGTTAATTGACTTATTCGATACTAACTATAACGTGACCGATTTGGATTTCACAGATGATTTTACTATCGGTGACGTAGTGTTATCGCGCTTATCGGTTCACTTTCAAATGAACGTAGATTAAAACCAACGTAACACCGAAATTATTATGACATAGTTTCGACACGATCGCATGCAGTCTGCCGGCTATACTAGTGAATGGACACGCTAAGATAAACCACTTGTAAATAGTGCCGGGAGAGATGCTTGATAACAAATAATGCAAATAAGTAGTGCCGGTTGGATAAACAAAAGGCAGCTAATAAATAGCGGCGGCCAACCGGCTAAATATATCGTCGTTATACAAGCAAAAGTGACCATCTGCAAAATGACGAAATTGAGATTATGGATCAGACACACCAAAAAGATTTTAGCTTTTAAAAAATGTGACCATTTGATGGAATCTCACATATTCTTGAGAAGCAAAACTGACCAACTCACAGAGTTACTTTTACTTGACATATTGACCAAGTGACAGTTGGTCAATTTTAGTTGTCGGTGGGTGTCACCTTTGAAAGATTAATATAATAATTGGATGATTTTTTTATATCGCCGTTTTTGTGAAAAATCACCTCAAGGGCGATGTACAAATATTATTTGTTATGGTTCATCACATATGATTAGTATTTTGACAGAGATGGTTGGTTGTGCTATCATCTGATACCAAATTAATTATAATGAGTCAAAGAGTTGATGAAATGTTGAAATTGTACCTAGAACAAATAGGAAATGAAAAGATGCTTTTTTCCAAAAAACTTTCCCCAGAACTAGGGCAGCAGAATGAAGAGAGAAGGCAGCCAACAAATAAAATATTTAACGTCGGTAAAATCATAAAGATAAAACTGAGTAAATGGTTCAGAACTAAATGTATGATTTTTATCTTTTCCTTTGTTTGGGGTTTTATTTTTTCCCTAAAAATACACGTAATGTAAAATAAACTTAGTCAAGTAAATAAAACCATCAGATGGTGATAGTAATAAGGCCAAAGAGCCTCAGTACTAGGCAGCTAGAACAAGAGGGGTATTGCAAAGCCCTAGTTAGTTAGATGATTACGAAAGAATCCATAAAATCAAAAAAAAAGAAGAAAAAAAAGGAGGTAAAATGGGCAAACAAGAGAAAATTACCAACTGCAAAGTTAATAATGTTCAGGAGAGAAATTTTTGTGTTATTCTGGAGTTCAATTGCACCCCAAATATCAGGTTCCTCGAGTAGGTGTGTGTTAATTTTACAGAATATGTACAATATACGAGTAAAGTATAAAAAAGCATTTGTTCTATTATAATAAAAAAATCTGTAAATTTTCTGTCAATTTTACCTGCAAATTTCTTCAACAAATAAGATAATCAATTTAGTTTCATTCATTGCCGGAAGATATAAATTACAGTCGGTCATTTTTGCATGAATGCCCATGATATGCTAATTTTGCATGTGTACATCAACCGCTATCTTGTCCATGAAGGGAAAACTCATCTGACACAGATTCTGTGTGGTGAATATGATAAATCGACGTAAATTATCCTCATTTTCTGGTACACTCCCAATCAGAGGTTGGCTACCATCTGCAACGTTCAACTGCAACTCGGTGGTATTGCACTTGTACCAGTGAAGATGAAGAATGAGATGCGGCGTCTATCTCTGGCTACGCAGTCGTGGCCTGTTTCATACAAAAATTAATTTTAGATTTGAGGCCAAAATACTCAACCAAACTAAATTGTTTTTTTAATCAAAAGGTGGGGCAAATATTTAGTACGCGCTGCAGTATTTTTTTAAATCGTTGAAATTAATATTAACAAAGTTCAAATGAAATATGAAACAGAAAAGACTCAAAATAAAAAGTTAACGGTCGCATATGGGACTCGAACCTAGAACCTTTCGGTCTATCTGGGATCTGCGCTCTAACCAATTGAGTTAATGCCATCCCAATGTTCTTCGTCATTTTTATCGATAACATACTTCAATTTAAGAATTGTTCATCTTCAATAATTCCCACATTAATTTGTAATTTAATTTTTTTAAATAGGCAATTTTCGTGATGTTACAGGAAAATTAAAGTTGGAAATTATTTGTGAGTTTAGTGTAATTATGAAAAATATATATATACATATATTGATCTACCTAATATGTAAATATTAGGTAAAATAAAAGTAAATAAAAATATGGGATTAAATCTAAATTACAAACGGTCTCTATTTGGGTTGGAACTAAAATTTGTCATGTATAATTTTAAAATTACGACCCAAAAGAAACATTTTTTGTATTTCATAATCAAGGAAGGATCATACATAGCACGGTATGAAAACGACAATGACACAAAAAAAATATATAAAAACTCTTCAAAACAAAATATCTATGTAGACATTTTGTTTTGAAGAGTTTTATTCACAACTAGCTGATGTGTACCCGGCCTTACTCAGGATTATTTAATTTTTTTGGAATATAGTTACGAAGTTGTGAATTCTTGCTTGTTGTTGGGTGCTATAATTGATTTGATAGCGAAAGTAATGCCTTGTGACGACTATTACTATCTCTAAACAAAGAAACATTCGTTGGAAAATTTTACTTCATTCTAAGAATTGATTTTTTTCAAAATATATTTAAATAACTAACTTCTTAAATAGGTACCTACTTGTGTTTTCCACTTTGAAAATATTCTAACCAAACAAATCTTATTTTGAATATGTAATCTATGGCTGACCAAAGTGTTATATCTATGGGCTAACCTCAATACGACATGGCGGGTTCAATGTTTTTCGTACTAATTTTAAAACATTATAGCAACAGTTTTACATATTGGATTTCATTCAACCCAATCTCTAAACCTTCCCAGCACACTAATAAGAAAAAACTGTGCTATTTCAGCGAAGCCGGTCGAGTAATTTTCGAGAAAATCGAGGACAAGCAGACAAACATTCATTTTTATATACAGAGATGTACATTTGTTACTTAATTTTGTTTATTTGCTACCGGTTTCAACACATCTCGACATGACAAATTTGACATGATACGGATGTGTCGAAACGGGTTGCAAATAAATAAAATTAAGTAACAAATGTACATTGTGAATAAAACCCTTCAAAACAAAATGTCTAATGCAATTTAAAATGACAGAACAAAAATATCACGTTTTGCTCGTATATGCTAATATTTAAATAATTACGATGTAATATTATTAGGGTATGTAAATCATGCACCCCGCCAGAATTGTGAGAACACGAATAATAATGTTTCAAATAATAATACAGCCCTAACAAACATATGTAGACGGGTACCCAATAAATAATTAATACGATTTCGGGAAAAGAGGTTCCACGGCAAAGCGTATTATTCAAATAAATTTACCCGGTATTATAATAAACATTACATGCATAATACATCCCTGATAAATTACTTGTACGTATCATTGTGTATTACAAGAATGGAGGGAGCTTTTGTATTATTTGACCGAGTTTGAATTTAGAACATTCGTAAGTTTACCGACCAAATATGTACTAGACAAACAATTAAGTAAATAAAATTAATACGAAATACTTTGTGTACACCATTGTTTAATATATAAATACATACATGTTTCGGAAGCAAAGCTTCCCTTATCAGGATACACAGTATACTAAAAAATAATGAAAAGTATAGACAAATAATAAACATTAACCTAGAGATGAAACTGGGTACGTAATTAATTAAAAAGGTTAAAATAATTGAAAAGACAATATAAAAATAAAAAAAATTAAATAATAAAATTATATTAGAAAAATTAAATAAAATCGTATTAGAAATTTTAAATGAAATTATATTAGAAATTTTAAATGAAATTATATTAAAAAATTTCAATGAAATTATATTAGAAATTTTAATGAAATTATATTAGAAATTTTAAATGAAATTATATTAGAAATTTTAAATGAAATTATATTAGAAATTTTAAATGAAATTATATTAGAAATTTTAAATGATATTATATTAGAAATGTTAAATGAAATTATATTTATTATTAATGTAAATAAAATCAAATAAATAACATAGCGTAAAAAATAAATAAATTAATTAAAGGTTTATAATGAAAGGGTTTTTGCTTTGTGTTACGTTAGAGCGAACCAATTAAAAAAAATCGATAACATTAGAATTAGTAAAATGATAATATAATACGACAGTTACTAAGTAACAATAAATCGACGACTTCCCGAGGAAATGTGTGTATTTTTCGGGAAATCGATGAAAGAAAATTATCCATTAGGCTATCGCTGGAATCGGAAATAAAATCCTTCCTCATGGGGCGCTATCGGCAATGTTAATTAAAAGCATTAATCAGACAAAGACAACAAAAGTCACGGCTGTAACTAATACATATTGTAAATGCCGTTGATGGTTGATGGGTGATTAGCTGCAGGGCAGATGGCCTGGCAACTATATCAGTGGTTACGATGGCTATCGCAAATTTCTGATAGATTAACCGACGGTGACAACATGTCGTTGGGGAAACCGCTAAACCCCCGGAAAAAATATATTGGACTGGAAATCTATTGACCCACTTTGAATGAGCGTACGGTGACTTTTGATGTTTCGATTAATTATTGCAGCAACAGATAACTTCGATGCAACGTGGGACATTTTGGCTTGGCTCTAATCATAAAAAATACTTTTGCTATGCAAAAAAATGCCATTTATGGTAACTGACAGAAGCATGTGAGTCTTGCCGCTGTGAGATACATTGCAACCACTCCCTCTCTGATATATAATGTCGTTCATGAGAAATAGGAATAAATCACAATGAAACTATCAGCGCTCTCTACTCTTATAATGCTCATACAAGGGAGTTTAAGCTGGCAGATTTCGCCGAGCATTTTTTTGCTCCTGCTGAGCTCTGCGATTGGCTAGAAAGGAATCTGGGAGCTTGTTACTCCCAAAATGATTAAGGCATTATGTACTGTGTATGATTATCCCTATTTTGCTATTAGGTAGTAATAATAAAAATGAACAACCCAAAGCCACCTAGATTGCCGGACTACTTAAAGACAGAGCGGCTACTGAAAGACTTCCCGCATACTGTATCTAGAATCGAGTCTCCAAGATATCAGACATTAATTTAATTTCATTTCTGACAGCCGGGAGCGTTAATAGACAATAAAAAGTTTATACAAATACATATTATACTTTACCCATCTCACTAGACGATGTCTGTTCTGAGACGGAAAATAATAATAAAATAAAAAGGTTTCTATTACTTACACAAACATACGCTTAAAAATATATACGAAAAAAAAATTAAAGGTACATAAAATTACCTAAATGAATATTTAAAAGATAAGCAAAAAAAATCATTAAAACGTGCACTAAAAAACATGAATAGTGTATAAAAAGTAGAATACAAACAATAAAAAATAAGGTTCAACGCAATTTCAGTGGGTAGTAGATTAGGTACCCATATAAACTTACTTACAAAACAAGATGTGCGAATTTTGAAAAAGTGCTTAAAATGTAAGAAATATAAAAATAAAATTAATTTAATATATCCGGTACAAAAGAAAAAAAATAATAATTTGCATGTCTAGAATTTCCCGGTTCAACATCTGTAAAAATTGCAAAAGAAATAAAATGTGGTTTAAATATAGCTTTTAGAACAAATAATAATATAGGAACAAGCCTAAAAAACTCAAAAAGTAGAAATCCTTAACTATAATAAAAGGGGCATATATTAATTAAAATGTGACCACGCCGACTGTAACGCCTACCTACATAGGACAAACGGGAAGGGCTTTCTCAACTAGATTAAAAAAACATATACTCTTAATAAAAGTACTCTTTCTAAATTCGCAGAACATCTCTTAGTGAATAATCACGTCCCGCTTGACAACAGCGAGCCTAAACCATTACATAGAGAAAGAAAGGATCTTAGATTAAATTTATTAGAACAATTGGAAATTAATGAACGAATGATACAAATATAACATTAAATAATAAAGAGGGAAAATCATTTATTCTCAACTACTCAGTATGTTATGTTCACACGACGCAAAAAATATAAGGCATTTAAATGAGTCAATAGCATTCACATCATTACAAATCAATTAACAAAATATAGTCATTTAATACTTTTTTTATATATGGATACCCCACGAGAGTCCCAACTGCTCCCAACCGTCTGGAGCCAGTGAGACTATGGCATCCCCAATTGGGGAATGTTGTGTGGCTGAAGGTATTGGGGAGAGGAAGGTGGGGAGATACCTGGCTATTCAGATCTGGTCACCAAACACGGCTAAAAGGCATTTCAAGCAACATGGGAGTAAAGTCATAAGCTACAAGTAACTGGAAAGCTGGCAAATCATCAGGCGACATCAGGCGGTTGTAGCTACGAAAGTAACAGATTATATAAAATAAATAAACTCTAATCTTTGAACAAAGAAGTGACGACACAAAGGAAGATAATATTATAATAAAAAAGCTAATCTACAGAATCTGTTGGAATGGTTTCATAATAATATTATAATCACGTTGAATATGATCGTTAACGCGAAATTCGACATATTTATACGAAAACTGCGAATTTAGCCATTTTCTAGTAACGCGATATTCTAGTATTTTCGGACGATATTCTAGTATTTTAAATTAAGAAAATAATATTGTACGTTCTAACTACGTGTTTGTCTTTTGTTTTGACTTCATGTCGACAAAGCCGCGTACTGTCATTCTTTCTCAATAAAAAAAAAACATAAAAATGAAGTCAAAATTTTTTATATTTTATTAAAAAACAACAAAAAATGCATTCCCTTTGTTGCAAAATACCAAAAAGGGAACATAACACCACTTTTTTTGCTAAATACCACCGCTTTTGCTAAAAATAACCCCCCTTTTCCAAAACATAATGCAAATTTCTCCAAAAATAACGCGAATTTCACCAAAAATAACGCGAATTTCACGGAAAAATAACATCACTTTATATTAATAACGCAAATTTTTCAGGTCTGTAGTGATGAGAGACTACTTCTTACATCGCAAAAACCTACCTATATCATATGGACTTATGGACATCGTAGTATTTCGTTTGTTTGTGTATTTGGTACATCATTTCTTGGAGAATTTTAAAGGTTTTACTTTACTTCCCATCTTGAGGTTGATTAACTATTGATTCTTTTTTTTTTACTTTTACATTAATTAATTTGAAATAGCAGACTCAAGTACGCAAATGAAGAAGCTTCTTTATGAATGTACCATAAATAATTAGAGAACGCTTTAGATTTTATTGTGAAAATCGAACAGGAGGCCTATTCTGGTTATTTTTAAGGAAAATTCCTTATCCTTTTCCTTAGGCTTGACTTCGGAATTGCAGATGGACGTGATAAAAAAAAATTCAAATAAAATTTGAAAATACAAATTGATGAAATATCTTCAAGTGACTCACGGTTTTGAACCAAAACTTTTAAAGACAATTTCATTATTATAATGCATTTTAAACCATTTTTTTAATTTTATTTTGAAATAGCATAAATACACATTTTAACGAAGAAGTGCGTTTTGTAAAAATCTACCTACCTCAGTAGATAGTGACGACCTTTTTATTCTGTCACTACTTCTAAAAGTGACATTTGCCACCGTGGTATATCTATGCCGCCCCATGCCGTTGTGCGTTGTTTTGTAACAACATATACATAGCGTAGTTGGTAACTTACTTAATATTGAGTTTTTCTCTTGTTGAAACTACGCAAATAAACTAACAAATGTTTATATTTTAATGATAGTCATTCGCTGAATGACATCTGACAGCTGTCACCTGAAATTGACATTTGCCACCGTGGTATATCTATGCCGCCCCCTGCCGTTGTGCATTGTTTTGTAACAACATATACATAGCGTAGTTGGTAACTTACTTAATATTGAGTTTTTCTCTTGTTGAAACTACGCAAGTAAACTAACAAATGTTTATATTTTAATGATAGTCATTCGCTGAGTGACATCTGACAGCTGTCACCTGAAAGAACCAGAACCACAGTTAAGAAAGGCTGCGCGGCCTGTTTCATCCAAAAATTAATTTTGGATTGGTGGCCAAAATATTCACCTAAACCTAATGATCTTTTTTCATCAAAAAATATAGTAAATATCTAGTACGGATTAGAAGTAATTTATTTATTTTTGTTTTAAATTATGAAATATAATTAAAGGAATTGATTTTTCGCGATTTTAGAGGCACCTTAAAAAATTATTTGGGGGCTAACGGTGATGTAAAAAAAAAGTTTTACCCCGTCTAATTTGAAAATATAATGAAACATAAAATAATTTTTTTTTAAATATTTTAAATTAAGCATTTTGGTGGACTTTAAATTAAATTAAAAACGACCAATTTACGTTGGAACACAAATTTGCCATATATAATTTAAAATATCGACCCGAAAAAAGGTTTTTCTTTTAAATGCTTTGTTTTTATATTTTTATTTACGTAATCATATTTACATAGCAAGTATGACAATTTTAAAAAAATACAATAAACCCGCAAATAATTTACTTTAAACTTTTACATCTCATATGTAATTCATTATTACTCTACACTAAATTAAAAAAATGCATATCATACTTTAAAAACAAAACAAAAAACAAGTAATTTTTTTTTTAAATTTACTTTATGGATTCTTTTATATTCTTCCATGTATATGTATATTAATATGAACTAAACTTGTCAATTTGACTGTCCTAAAACGGGATTTTTCCTAGTTGGACAGTCAAAGCCTTCTTAAATATTTTTATTAAATAACGTGTTTTCAAATAAATATTATTATTATTAATTTTGTAAGTTGCCTTTAAAATTATGATTTTTTTTTCATGGCCTATATATACTTCACAATTTAAACAAAATAAATAAATAAAATACTTCTCATACGTACTAGATATTTACTAAACCTTTCATTTAAAAAATATATATCATTCAGTGTGCATGGGTATTTTGGCCTCAAATCCAAAATTAAGTTATGCATGAAACAGGCAGCGCAGCCGTTCCTCTTAGGCGAGGAGTCTTTAAGCCTAAGGAAAGGGATAAGGAATCTTCCCTTAAAAGAACGGGAATTGCGCTCCTGGGCATAAAAAGAAGCTTGTGTGATTTTTTGATCCCTTACTAAACCTAGATCATAATTGCCACAGTAATAAACTGCGATCGTTTACAAGGGTTTAAATGATAACATAAAGATGGGTCATAGAAAATTAGAGTAAGTTTAAAAAAGCACAATGGCCCAAATGCATATTTTTTAATTTAACCAAACGGTCTTAATTAAGAAATTAGTGGTACTTTCCGAAAACATTTTTATTATTTACGCTTCGCGAGGAAGATAATTACATGGAAGGGCGTTTTATGTATTTGAGTACCTCAATATCAAAAGGTACCTAACGACCTATTTAGTACCTATTAAGTGCCTATTTGAAATATAGGTATAGTACCTATTACCCCTTAAGCTTGTTACACACAGTTAATATAATATCATAATATATATGTGGTGGAGGTACGCTCATACAATTGTCACAGATATATTATAGTAACTGTGGGTGACAACTGTATGGGCTTATATGGCGAGCGATATCGAGAGATATGCCACGCCCACATATTATATTGACTGTGTGTAACAAGCACGAAACGTGATATGCGTTCACAGATGGCGCTAATTCAAATATTTTTAGAAAGGAAAAAAAAAGTTTTAGCACTTAATGCTTTTAAATATTGAGCTGAATTGTTTGTTGACAGGTGTACACACGGAATATGAAATGGAATAAATTGTTCTGTTAGTTTTACAATAATATATTGTATTTTTATAAGTTTCTTGGAGGGCTTGAGCTTTAAATCTATAGTAACAATTGATTCCATTTCATATTCCGTGTGTATACCAACCAACAAACAATTAATTTTAATATTTAAAAGCATTACGTGCTAAAAGTGTTTTAATCCAAAGTATTTAAATTTGCACCATTTGCGAGAGCGTATTACGTTTTGTTTAGCTTTAACGAGATTGTTATACCTAAAATAATAATATGTAGTAATAACTGAATTGATACTGACGAGAAAACCAAATACAAATCCATTCCGCTGGAGGGAAACGATATCCTTCAGATAACTGAGGAAAAACGTTATCGGGAATACTTCGTAAACATAAAATATTATTTTAAAAATATTGAACGGATATTCGGGCATCGTGGGTACGAAAAATGATAAAGAAAATTCAAATAAAGGTAGTATAAAATAGCAGTGGTCATGAAATCATATCAATATATTCTAATCAAAGAACATTTTTGAACCGGTAAACTTTCCCTCAAAACTCACACTGCCATCTAACGTCAGCATTCAATGCATGTTGAAATGTCAAAACAAAGTATTCAATGAAAAAAAAACATTAATAATATAGGCCACCGATAACACAGAAAAACAATGCAACCATGCACGATGATTATAAATAATTTCAGTTAATAATCAGTTTTATTAGGTTTTCAACCAAACATTTGAAATTAAAAAATAATATAAATATTGACAGCATGCTCACCCTTTCTAGTTTCTGAAAGTACTGCCGCAAGAATATCACTGGATTTTGTGGTTTATTGACGCACAGTTGAACAATACAATCTTTGATTATTATTTGAATATTATGTGTTTGTATATAATTTTCGCAATCACGCAAACTCTGTTCTTCTTCCATTGTGGTAGCCATGTTTGCGAGCTCGTTCAAAAAGCTATGTGCACGACTCGGAATATTTATTTGTAGCTCAAAGGTAAACACATATTTGTTCGCAGTAAATATCAAGGAAATGTATTTGCACTTTACTTGTAAAATTCAGGACATGTATTTCCCAACGTCTCAACAAATTACCGTCGGTAAAAATGTTATTCTCGGTTATTCTGATGTTGTTTCGGAAATAAATGTCAAATAGCTTCCAAATATTCCGAAAGAGCGCAGCATACGCGATAGAAGGGGGAGTTTACATAGACTACAGCGGGAAATTTAAAAGTAGGTACCTAGTTACTTGCCGGTTTTGCATCAAAATAATAATTTGTTTATTTTAATAAGATTGGTATTTTGTAATACAAGAATAAATGAGACTGAAATGCGTTCAATTGTGTGTAATAACATTGATAAAATTGACAAAGTTACTTACTTACAATTAAATTAAACTTTTCTAAAAAAATTCAAAAATATTTATTTCTTCTGAATGTAGTGATATAATTAGCAAATAAAGCATGGGATACAATAGTATGGTGTGAAAGTAAAAAAGATGTACTTTCATAAAAATAATAATCCTCTACGAAAAAAATTCTCAGAAACCCTTAAAATCGATAGTTCTGAATTGCTATCTCTTATTGGTTTAAATGTTCCGAGGCGTGCCAGGCATACTACGCTTCTTCAAGTAGAAGCGAACAACACTAACGCAGCAAAAAACTCACCAATTACTTGAGCGGTCACAACATATACCCTCTACAAAAAATTAATAGACTTAGACATTTTTCATGATGCTTTAGTAACACACAAAACAAATTTATTACATTTTTTTAGCGTGATATAAATTACTATAAACCTACGCTTATTTTTTCTTTAAACTTTTATTCATAGTCAATTAAACTTTTATTCATAGTCTTTTATACTTATACCACTCAACTGCGCTTAATTACTGAATTCAGAGCAAAACTAAAGACTCATCTTTTTAAATTATCGTTTCCAGAATAACGACTGCATTTGTCTAATGGTGTTTTCGAGTACTCAGTCCAAGAGAATTACTTATATACTTATTTACCTTCTACCTCCCAGATTACCTTCTTTAATTTCAATAAAAATTATTACACTTCTGCGTGATTCACCACTGACAGCACGAGCAATAATCAAAACAGGTATTTATAATATTACAAATAGGTATGTTAGATGTAAGACTCTAGTTTTAAGCCATAGTTGTAAGTCATTTTGCAGTATTGTATATAAAATATGCACTTGGTCATAGATATGTATTAATTTTAAATATGTACTAGGTTTATACATGTGTTAGGTTTATATTCTAGTTATACCTACTTAAGTCTAAATTGTAAGTCACTAATTATAAGTCTCGGTAGTCAATCCCTAGTCATAAGTCTTAGTTGTAAGTCAATAGTTATAAGTCTTACTTATAAGCCATTAGTAATAAAGTTTAGCTGTAAGGTATTGGTTGTACGTCAAGTGATATGTTATTTAATTAATTGTAAAGCGCCCTTTAGGTGATTTTCCCACGAAAACGGCAGTATCGAAGTAATCCAATTATTATTATTATTATTAAAACACCTCATCATAGAATTATTTTTATTTTTTTCATCAAGTACATCAATTTAATATAATGTAACTTAATATTTTGTAAATGAAATCCTCAGCACGGGAAATCACAGTGAGGATATCATTATTTGTTATAAAAAAAGGAAGATAATAAAACGTTATTTTTATTATTAATTACAATTCTTGATTTCATAACTTCTTTACACTTCACCACATTTTTTTTATATATGAATACTGTACAAGAATCCAAACTGTTCCCAACCGTCTGGAACCAGTGAGACTATGGCATCCCCAATTGGGGAATGTTGTAAAGCTGAAGGTATTGGGGAGGGGAAGAAGAAGGGGAAGAGGAAGGTGGGGAAATACCTGGCTATTTAGATCTGGTCACCAAACATGGCTAAAATTCATTTCAAGCAACTTTTCAATTCTGAATGGTGGTCTTGTACCAGGGCGATACTGAAAGTATCTTCAACCCTGGAATGTGCGCAAATATACTGTATATTATTTTACAGCACAAATTAATTAAATAAAATTTACTTCCGCAGGCCGGAATTTGAACCCACGACCTTCGGATTCGTAGTCGAGAGCCTTCCCCCTCGACTATGAAGGCTGTCAAATCATCTCTCAAAACACTTTCTTTCTTTTTATTATTATTAGTCACACACAAACTCATTAGCATTTCTCACCCCAGACAAAATTAATAAGATATTGTATGGACATATGTAATAGGTACTTTAACAATGTATATTTAATATACCAACCTTATCATTTGTAATAAAATTTACTGTGTATGTCTAAATAAATAAACTAATAGTACTTAAATAAAACATATTATGAAGTCGTAATAAAAAACATTTAATTTTAGATTCGGTTTATTGACAGTCAAAAACAAATTTATAACATTATCATTGTATTTGTATATATATATGTTTAATAGAATATATTATAATGTGCAGGTAAAAGGATTTTATACAAGACATTTCTAGGCATAACAGTATTTAAGTTTAAACAAAAATAGAGTGCTTTATCACAATAAATACTTGTATCGTTTCATCACACACATATTGCAATTAAATAAAAACTTGTTTCCTTTTCTCACTAATAAGGTTTTGTGTGACTGGTGAACCAGTCTTTGCTTTATCCAGATAATGAGTGAGGGGTGTGTTAAATATCTATTTACCATATCCTAAGCTTGTCTAGAGTTTTGTTGAAAAAAAAAAATATATATGTATTTATCGAACATGTTTGTAGACTTAATACTTTGGTACATTCGTCTTTAGTAGTTTCAAGTAAAATTGGGAATATATATTGGTGGTGTTCTTGAATAACCTGATAAGTGCAAAACGGTATGTAAATATCTTTTAACATGTTTTGTTTAAACCAACCGTTATGATTGTTCACATATCATCGCGTGATGTTTTCAAATTAAATACAGATATTAGGATTTTATCAATCGAAAATAAACACATATCAATAACCATATTTTTACACTTAAAAGTAAATAACAAAAAATGCAGTTATCAAGTTATACCCAAACACAAATTAAATTCACAGTTGCATATTTTCTGGGAATGGACGAATTATTATATTGCAAAGGATATACAATACCACGTGGAAAATTATAATTATATATGAATTGAAATGCTAATAGAACATGGACCCGCAAATGACGACTTATGAGTATTTCTCAGTATAACAATGATGTTTCAATTAACATTGCCTACACATTTAGAAATTTTAATTACATTTAAATATGTACATCTTTTAGTATATCATTGCAGGGCTGTTATGTTTAAAAGTTGTATTTTATTAAGGCTTTAACAAGAAAAATTACAGCATTTTTGGAAAAGTTTCATATTCACATAAGGTTTAATATAGCCCAGTGACGACAGTACATACACAAAAAAATATATGCCTGCAACATGTACTCAAACATTACACCAACCAAGACGTTCTCTGTTTATTAGAAACGTTGGCTAGTAATGTAATTTTTAAATACACAAAATTGTTCTTTATTCATACAAAGGGTAAAATAGTAGCCAGGACTACCTAGTTATAGTACAAGGACTATATCACAAAGGAGACAAGCCACTATGTTACAATCATACTCAGACTGACTAAATAACCCTATAGTATCACTTCTCTCTTTAAAAACACACTATTTGGTTTCAACATTAATACCTAAGGATTATTTAAATATATTATTATATTAGAAACTAAGAAGTGACTAGTTATGAGATGTTTGTACTTCATCATAGAACACACAGACGATGATAGAAATACAATAGCAACAATAAAATATAAACAAGTCTATCACTTAAGGTTAAACTAAACGTGACATGCGCTCACAGATGTCGCTAATTCAAATATTTTAGAGATGCTTTTAAATATTGAGATGAATTGTTTGTTAGAGGGTGTACATACGGAATATGAAAAAGAATAAATTTTTATTGTTAGTTTAAAGTTCAAGTCCTTCAAGAAACTTGTAAAAAAAAAAGGTAAATGTTAGATTTACAATAATATAAAAATTAGTACCATCTGTGAGTGCGTATTACGTTTCGTTTAGCCTTAACAGGTTCGCTGCCACTAAGCTTTGAGGATGTATACGAACTAAACCCAAACAGGACCGGTGACAGAGAACGAGTTAAATGAAATATTGGATTAAAATAATTAAGTACAAAAGTGCAAAAAATTAAATATAATATTAGATCTATACAGAACATTCAGTTGAAGGGTTGCGAAGATTGTGAAATATAACACTGATTTTTGTGAATCACAGTACAAAAATGTGAAGAGGGTGGATTCATCAATTCCAGTCTCAAGCGATTCATACGAACTCAAATTAAAATAGTTTCTTAGAATATTATTTCTAATGCGCAAGCAATGTGCAATCCACAATGCTTTCCCAGTCCACTTTTGTGCAAGCGTTTCCTTATTTCTGAATAAACCTACGTAAGCAATGTGATTGAGTGCAGAAAAATGGTTGCTTGTCGCCCAAAAAGGCTGCACTAATTTGCTATTTTTCTGCAATTTATAAGGCAATATTTTCATTTTTGACACCTTCCAAATGGCCTATCTCCAAACACAGCTCGTAAAATCTAAGATTTACCATAAACAGCTGAAGTCCAATTATCTGGTAAAAATGTTCATTATTGATTATCGGTGATAGATCAGCTGTGGACTTGACTGTTTATAATATCAATCTCAACAAATAATTCTAAACTTACAAAATATTATAATATCCATTACAAAAAGGCTTAATTTTATTTCTAAGATTTGATGACCATCTTGGCACCATTTTCAATCCAAATTAAAGAGTACATTGCAAACAAAAAGAACAATAGTATTGTGCCACTAGTACAACATAGGAACTCTAATAAATAATATAAATAAAAATTATAAAAACAATCATTATTATTATTAATAATAAGAATCTTTGGCCAAAGAAAGTTATGAGATCAACACTGAAAATTAAACTAATTTAGTAATTTTGCATACACATAATAACTTAAATTATGAAACAGATAATGGTAAATAAATCAGGCACTTTCTATTAATGGTGAGACACGGCTTCATACAATTTTGGAAGTTCCGCTTCGAGGCGAACAACCCGAACTGTGGAGCGCAACTTCCAATCTTCATCACACTTGACATCGTCTCCGGGGAACTCATCCACCACGGCAGACTCTGGACACACGAAGCTCGTCAGGTAAGTGATGAGCTCCTGAGAACCATCTCCATCCAAATCAGAAATTAACAATGAATTCTCCTGATAACTCAAATCCGGCTGGCAAATAACATCATTATTTTTATTGTAGCATATTTGAATTACATCACTTTGACTAGCATTAACAATGTGAATGTCCGTAGCATTGAATGTCACCAAAACTACCCTTTCAGTCAAGCGGTTGATGGTCATATTCTCACTCTTATTCATTGGCTTTCCGGGTGTTGCATTTCTTATTATTCTAGCGTTCTTCTCAATCTTTCCTCCGTCAATATGTTGATCGATAATATTATTGAAAATATTGTAATTATTATCGGTATTGCGATCATACCTGTTGATGCTTTTAGGGCTCACATTCCACTGCCAAAACTTAAGCACAAATCCAGAAATATGGTGCTTTAACATGTTAATACTGTTGTTGAACACTAACGTAGCAGGAACCATTCCGTAAACACGGGGAGCTATATACTCCCAGGAAATGTTCTCTTTCCCTGTCCTTTCATCAATCAACTGGACAGTCACTTTGCAGTTGTTGGGGCAGTGACCCGTGTTCTCCACTATCAGCTTTCTCCCATCCACCGAGTAGATGTTCCTCTGATTCTCAGTTTCTTTTCTTTGACCAAATACTTGATGCTGTTTAGTCACAGTCCAGTTATTCCACTTAGGGTTGAATGCTTTGTTGGTGATACACTTATATAACTCATCAAATGTGATTACTTTCAAGGATTCAGACAAACTTGTACTATTTTTGCAGGTGAAACTTACAATACGGTCCTTATCAATCTGCAATTTGTTGATTGAAGTGCATTCGTTCATGACTAGAGGCTGTCCAATAATACTGCCACGGTAACCAGATATAAATATCAGAGAATTGTGGCTTTTGTTCTCATCGACACTACATGGAGCTAACATATCACTTATTCCGTCTTCATCAATGTCCATGACAATGAGTGGAAAATCAACAGAATCAAAGGGTTTGCTACTTACTTCATGATTGTGCAGATACCAATATACAGTTCCCGCTGTGGGGTTAAACGCCGCAAAGAGCCCCTCTTTTCCAATCAAGATACAGTCCTTTGCTCCATCATTGTCAACATCGATCAGAGAGCAATCCACATCTGTAGGAAGTCTCGGTTGCCGGATGAACCAACCGACCTTTCCAGAGTTACCCACGATAAGTATTATTCCATTATCATTAGATAACCGGACCCCCTCAGAGTGTTCAGGATTTACAACATCACCTCTGAAGAGCATAATGAGGTTTTTATCATGTCCAACAGCTCCGTCAACAATATTGATGGCGCCTTTGAGTTCAATATCGTGGTAAGGATTCTCCCAGCTAGGTCTTTTGCTCTTGTGAGTTGGAGACACGGAACACTCTCCCAGTTCGGAACATGGTAGCACCCACAAAAACACTATAATAGTTAGGAAGCATATCAGAATGGATAAGATGAAAAGAGCTTTTCGGAGTGGAGACATTCGCTCATCACTTTTCTCATTTTGCAAAATATTAACACTGTCGATGTTACCGTCCATGCCTACAGTATATCCATTCGGATCTTCTACCTCATCGCCGTTGGAAAAGTGCTGGTAGTTTTTTAACCCATTTTTCATTGTGTTATTTTTGCTTAGTTTTTCTGTCACTACAACCTGATTTCTTCCCGAAATCGAATTATGGATTTCTTCTTCGGATTCGGAATCAGTGAAGTTCTGTCGAAGTGGCGAATAAATACCTTGTCCTGTTCCCAAATTAGACATTCTTAATAGATATTGGGATTATAAGAAAATCGATAATCCCACCTACTATAACCGTAACAACATATAGATACATGTACAAAAATCAAAACTGAAAGAGCATAGTTGTTAGTTATTTATGAGATGTAAAACAATAACCACGAGCCGTAAGAATGAAAGAACAATCCTAAACAACCCGCAAAAGATTCGGCTTATTTACGCATTTGACAGCTTAGAAAACAATATTGAATTGTCTCTGGAAGTAATTTTTATTTCCGGCAACTGCATCGACTACGGATAGTGGGTGGTATTGCCATAATAATGGAACAATTATTAAAAGCATTTAGTATTATCTGGAACATCCCTATCCATCCCTATCTACATCAATCGTCCTTCGTGTTTGGCTGTCAGTTTGACATCGCAACAAAAATATTAGTAAAAACTTCTAGCAAAACAGTTATTTGGGTTTGATTAGAAGCGTCAATCTATGTTTGAAAATGATTTAAATTAATGTAATAATCAGTGCATCACCGCTTTCAAAGTCGCGATTAGTATTTACGTATTTTAATCATATATGTAGTGTTTTAATTGGTCCAGTGTATTAAGTGCTTCCTCAATTAAAGCGGTACATAAATACACAATACTGAGGATTTGTTATGTATTGACCGCCACTATCTCTCAATTTATCTTGATCTGATAGTAAAAAAATCATGGATAAGCTCACATTGATTTCTGGCACACTATTCATTGCTGCAGATGTTTTTGCTATTGTGAGCCTGGCAATGCCAGATTGGATCGTCACTGATGTAGGAGGTAACCCACAATCAGCATTGAACTTTGATATTATATCTATCCGAATTGACCAAACAACTCTATTTTTCTACTATTTGAGATATGACCTTCGGTGAAAAAAATATGTTTACTACTATCCATAAAACGTATGATCCCCAATAAGGGTTACGTATTTTGCTTGTACCTTTCTCGCTGGGGGTTGGAAACAACCATGGATATTTCTACTTAAGTAACAGCTTCTTTAAACAATTATTTTACATTGCTTGCAGGTGACACACGACTCGGTCTCATGTGGTCGTGCATGACCTTGTATAATAGGCCCCAGGTTTGTTTCACCCCGGAGCTGCAGCCAGAGTGGCTCTTGGCTCTGATTTGCATATTCGTAGGCTGCATCTGCATCACCACTACCATCATTCTCCTCGCTTCAAGCCATTGGGATAGAAATGTTGTTCCATATGCGCGATGGGTTGGATTCACAGCCAGTGAGTGTGAAATGTTTTCTGAATAATAATTTAATTAATCTGCCTAGCAAAACAAAAAAAGTTTCATCGGTTTTGAACTCTGGCATCGAAACGTTCATTCTCATGGCAAATTGTGCTGATCCCTGTCAGATGCATATGCTTTTGAAGACCTTTATAACAAATGTTTATGATAAATATCATGTTGATATTTAAAAAAATCATATCAACATCTAGATGTGTTCTGTTATGCTGGGTTCCCACCTTATTTATTCTATGGTCTATCTTATAGAACGAACCTTTCTATGATAGACAGGAATTGTAGTGTGTCCACACTGCTCTATTTCAATTAATTTATACCTGTAGAGCTCAAAGTGACACAGCAAATCTTCGAAAGAAAAAGTGTTTTTTTATTGGACATAATCATTGACATTACCGTATGGCGCGCAGAGGGTGATGTCCGCGTAGTTACTGCCACTCACATGGTTCTATTCTATGGTACTATTTTATTGAAAGTTGAAGTTGATTCATGATGATACCAACCCTGATGTATGGCAGTGAGGCATGGAACTGGCAGAGGAAGGATGAAAGTAGACTGAATGCTGTATAAATGAGATCTCTGAGATGAATGTGTGGCAAAACCATGTATGATCATGTGAAAAATGTTGAGATTCGTAAAGAATGCAAGGCGGATGTAAGCGTAGTGAGCAAGATCAAGAAAGGGACGCTTGAATGGTTTGGGCATGTAGAGCGAATGAACGAAGAGAGGAGTGTAAGGAGAATTTATGACGCGAATGTGAATGGAAGAAGAAGCCAGGGACTCCCAAGGAAGACATGGCACGATTGAATGAATCAAATACTTGAGTCAGGCCATGTCAGAAGTCGGAATAACAGAAGAGAATGTATGAGACGTCTAGGAAAGTGAATGAAGGAAGAAGTTTACGCCAAGATCGACTTGTTTGGCGGTCCGTCCTCTCTGCCTACCCCTGCGCTTTACTGTATTTATATCAGGAGCTTGATAGAACGGTTTAGAGTTTCATAGTTGGCGACTTCTTAAAAAATAAAACCTATTTTGTTTTTCCCATTTCCACTTTCATTGTATTAAATTCTCTGTAATATTTGCTTTCAGTGGTCCTTTTCTGTTTCGCTGCCGTCATATTCCCCATTGGTTTCCACATCGATGAGATTGGAGGGCAGCCCTATCAGCTCCCCAACAGCCATCAAGTGGGAATTTCGTACATTCTATTTGTTCTCGCTTTATGGATTACTGTTATTTCAGAGTTGTTTGCGGGGAAAGTATGTTTGCCCCATTTTTAAACAAGACACCGTGATTTATTGAAGACATTTAAAATTATTTAGAGCTGGGTAAATACTAAGTTTTGTTTCATATAGAAACATTTGGGAGTCAGTGTACCTATTTCAATTAATTGTTCAGGCAATTCAATAACAAATACAATAATTATTTTTTTATGAATTTGATTAGAATTATTATTTTAGCGTGGCTAGAAAATGTCAAGCAATTTTTTTAATGCTTTTGGCATTCCCGTATTCAGTGAGGAAATTTTAGCATTGATGATTTGTAAATTATACGAATTTGAGAACAAGTTAAATTTAGGCTGCATTTTGAGGAGCGTTTTATCAGATCTTTTTTTTATTAAATGTATTTTAAAATTATAGAAAAATATGTAATGTTTTATAGTTGTGAATAATGATAAAATAACATGTGTAGATAGAAGTACTGGAATAGGTTGTAAATAGTATATTATACATACTATGACTATGAATGTGGATTATTATATATTTTGCTGTGCACTAATGAATCTCTGTGACAAATTTTAAACTAATTAGAAAATGTATTATATAAATATGTACCTATTGATTTATTATTAAATACATTTATTGCTCTTGGTTTCAATAAATTGGGGGTTAAGAGTTTGTTATATCTCATTTGTTTCATTTAATTTTGTATTATCAAATACTATAAAAGACAACATTCTATATCTAGCAGCCCTCGTTGGCAGAATTTGGTTTTTCCATACATTTTGATAGATTTTATGTGAAATATATTCTTAATAAATGATAGAAATTGAAAATTCATAAACCAAATATTAGGTGACCTATATATGACTTTACTCGCTCATATATATATTTTTGATGTCCATGATATTTGATTTCACACGCATCTTCGTCAAAGTACTATTAACAGGCTACACGAGCTCCTCTAGCGGCCCAGGCTGCAGTACTTCTGGACTGTATTGCTATTAAAATAAATATTTTATTCCCTTTCTACTGTTAATACAACCCTAATAGCCTCTTTCAAAATATATATATGATCAAAAAAGGAGTTAAGTCATATTTAGGTCATCTAATGTTTGTTTTATGAATTTTCAAATTCTATAATTAATAATAATAATGTATAATTCACAGAAAATTTATTGAAATGTATGAAAAATATCAATAATGCCAACTCACGTCGCTAGGGGGGCTGGTGTAACTAACATGTTGCCAGGAGCTGGAGGTATTGTCATTTAGAGTATTTGGTATTATCTAGTAAGTTTGACAGGATTTATTCCTTTTGGCCAACACATAATTATGTGTGTTGGCAATTTTAATTCCTTATCTTATTTTTATGGCTGTTTACTCCATAAGAGTGTACTAGACAGTGTAGAGTTTAATTTTATCACTACCGAGTAAACATTACAATACATATAGGGGTTACAATTTATAAAACTCACAATCTCAGACAAGCCTCCATAAGTAAAGATAATATGATTTTAAACTTAGGAGTGTTGGAAGATGTTCATGTTTTAGGGAACTTTTTTTAAAAAGATGTATTTATGAATCTTTAATTGATAGAAAAATACTTTTGGAGATTGTATTTTTAATGTCTGATTATTGTACATAATATTCACAAACACAGATCTTGTAATAATAAATTTGTTTATTAAAATAATTTTACATTTACAACACTGTTGACCAACCAAATTATGCCAAAATGTTAACCGGGCTGCAAGGGTCACACGAGTTTAAAAAATGAATGTACATCGAGTATTTCAATACATATGTACATTCTTCCAATAGAAATTATGGGGAGTTGAATAAACAGATATCAAAAACAAAGATTCTTGTTGATTAAGTAATAATTTATGTTGGTTGATCCGAGGCAGTGAACATCTATTGGACAGTACAAATTGAACTAAGCTAAGAAGATAATTTTTTGATTTTCTGTTTTTCTTTTTTTTTTGTGTATATCTAAACGTTAAATAACTTTTTTTATATTTTTTTCTAACATTTTATTTTAATAACCGCCTATGGGAGATTATTACTTTCATTCGAAATTACTGATTCATTACTTCACATAAACATGATCATTTAAATTGATTTTTATCAATATCAATTGCACAAATTATACTTTCACCGATAACAGTTTTCAATGTAAAATAGAAAAAAGTTCTTAATCCTTATCTAATATGAATTTAGTCAAAATAGTGATATAAACCATGTGGCTGGGGCTTGTGACCGAAGTCCCGGAGAACCACAAATGGATCATTTTTGTCTTCGTCCAGTTTAGGAGTTGTTTGTCTCAAGACACTCGCGTACGTAGTGTTATCTCCTTCCATTCCATCCATGGGGCGAGAGAACTCCGCATTGATCTGATGCTGCAAGCGCTGCTGCTGCGTCAGTCCTGGTCCCATTGGCATTCGGCAGTCCATCATGCCCACAATCCCTACGTTCCCATTCATGGCCATGGCACCGTGCGGGATCCCGTGAGATGGCTCGGCTTGCTGCAGACTAAATGCCCGTGCGTAGCCGCCAAATGCGCCCGTGCTCATGTTTTGTTTATCCAGTGTCTCCAGGAGACCGTGTGCGATAGGACCTTCATTGGGGTTTCCTCCCGAGCTCGGCTGGCCGGCTTGTCGCCTATACAATGGGACGGATTGGGTGACAGGCTTGTTGGTTTGCCAGGGCAGGTCAATCAAGGGTTCAGGCGGAGGGAAGTTCCTCGGTTGCTGCAAGATCTTTTCTTCGCGCTGGTTGGCATTGTGGTTATACACATTCCCAAACATCATATTTGACTCAAACTCTCTAGTGAAAGGTTTGCTATTGATAAAGTGGCTTAAAACATTGGGTTTTGTCTCTGGTAATGGCCACCTCTCCCCTTCATTTGAAGGTGCCGAGTGTCCATGACCATTGGCCATATTGTAATTGATGAACTGTTGGTTGTGGTGAAGGATTTTATCAGAAAAGATGTCTTCGATATTCCGGGGCATGTCATTCACCGGAAGAAATGATTCCAATGGAGGGGGTGGAACCTGCTTGGGAGGTGGAGGTACAGGTAGCAAAGTTCTCTGTAAAAGTTCCATGAATTTAGCTGCAACCTCCACACCCTGCGTATCCATGAGATGATAATACCACTGGAGCTGAGCATCTTGACCCTCGTTCAATATGTCTTGCACACTTATGTGTGGAGGCAACACCGGCTGTATTTCTCGTATATTCGGGTTTGGAGGCGGACCTCTTTCTGGGAAGTGGACATTTTGCAAAAATTGTATTTGCTCTTTCTCCTGCTGGTGGGTGAGAGAACGATTTGGTTCTTGAAATTTGGAGGTATTCGGTGGATACGGGAGTCTATCAGACTGCTGTATATTTGATGGACCACCCCGTAAAAATGCTGGTGCATTAATCTCATTGTTTATAAAATTGTCAGTTGAAAAGCTTGTTGGAATAGGCGATGTATCTGGACTGATTCTCTGTTGGGGCCGTAACGGAAGGAAAGGTTGAGCTTTATTAGTCACTATCGGTTGAGGGGCTAGCAAATGCTGGGGCACAACGCTCGATCGGTTTGCAACCATGTTAGGATGAAGAACTCTATGAGCCGAGTTCACAGAAGGCATGACGTCTGTGGGTTTCTTCTGATTTTGCTTCTGGGGCCACGTGGGAGTGCTACTACGCCCGTTAGGAGACGGAAGAGGGAATGAATTCACTGTCCACGGATTAATGGAGGGATTGACCTGGTGGGGATAGGACATAGGAACATTGGGAATGGGGGCAGCCGGTTGGGAGGGTGGAGCCCGATTCATGGGAAACACATTGGCTCCATGCGGTGCTTGTTGATTTGAACCACTGGGATAATAAAATAATGGGTAAGGAACCAGCGGAGCGTTGCCAGCATTTATCAAAGGTTGAATTTGGCCTGCATTCGGTTGCCTAATATTAGCATTGATTTGAGAGATTGGCATTGGAATGGGCAGCCCGATGTTGGGCGGCACAACGGGTGGTCCCGGCTGTAATTTGATGTAGGCTTCTGGCTGTAAAGCTCTGGGAACAAATTCTGGTGCCAAAGGATTTAGAGTATAAGTCTTCTTGAGTTCAACTCCGTCCAGCTGAGATCTGAGTAAGGTCCATGTAATACCGAAAAGACTTTTATTATCGTTACAAATATTAATAAACCTCTCCCAAACTTTTCTGCAGCGTCCAATGGAGCACAGAGCCACGGGGTCTCCCACCACAGCCACCAAACTCTGAGCACGAGTAATGGCAGTATTTAGTAATTTTCGATTTGACAGGAAACCATAGTCGAGTTCAGAGGCTGCTTGGCAAGTCCGTCTCGTTCGAACTGTTGACAGAAATACAGCGCGAAACTGCTTTCCTTGGACGTTCAACACTCGTTCTACAGATATACCTCCCATTCTTCGTTTTCGTAACTCAGATCTTATTCGGAACACTTGATCGGCGTATGGTGTCATGATACCGATGCTCTGCTCATCCACTTTTCCCCAGGCGGGTGGCCAACGCCGCCTCAGTTCACAAATTCGTTCTACTACTTCATATACTTCACTGTTATTGTAGAAAGCGGTTGAGTTTTGATCTTGAACATCTTCTCCCCTCGTGGTAAAGAATGTCAATGGATAAAATTTATCATGTCTCGGCTGTTTGCCACTAGCAATTAACTTCTGGTCATAGAACAACTCCGAGGTGAAACTGATGATTGCTTCGTGAGCTCTGTAATTCTCACACAAAAGAATCTTGCACGGGAAATTCGCTGGATAGTGCTCGTAGAGTCGTTCCAGAAGAGAGATGTGCAGATTCCTTTCCTTGGCGAATGCAGAAAACAGTTCAGGGCTCAGTTGCATGTGATCACCGGCCAACACAATACGAGACGTGGGAGTGGCTAGAGCCAGCGGCATCAACGCTTCACTCTCCATAGCTTGGGCGGCTTCATCTAAGAGTATGTGCGTAAAATAACCTAGAATAATAAAACAATAATCCCGTTAGAATACTACTGAAAATGAGAATTGTACATGTATTCCCACACACAGGCAGCACCTATGTGGGTTCCCATTTCTGTAGAATTATGATTTAAACAATCATAAATGAATTAAACAAAACAAAAAAACAATTATATCACATACTATTTAAAAAAAAATAATATTTGGGTCACATTATAAGTTATTTTGAGATAAACAAGCCATAAATTATTAAGAAATAAAGTTAATTGAATTTGATTATAATGAGGATTATTACTACCTTTGGGCAAACCCAATGTTGATAAGTACATGGATATGGACAGCGTGACAACCACAATGCGATGCTTTAGTATATCTTCAAGAACGGGGAGTCTAAAGTTTCGCACTCCGTTGTTTAGTTCAATCAAGCAATACTGTGGAAAGGAAAACAATTAATAGAATGTCAACATTATAAGAGGGTGGTATTTTACTATCAAACTTTGGTAATGCATACTTTTTGGACAGTTTGATCGACGGTGGTGACCCATCTTTTGTGGTAATATACCCTCAGAGGCCTGGCTTCTGTGAGCCCTCCTTCTAGCCAAGGGTGGAGGTAATCCTTGATATAAAGATCTGCTGCAGAGTTGGAATGCGTGCAAATCAATATCTTTGATTCAGGTTGATGAAGTAGCTGCTTGATGGCCTGATTAAAAAGATTGAAAAAAAACATGTTTCAAAACAACAAATCAGCTATTTACTAAGAAAATGCAAAGTTATTAACTAAATGAAATTCAATGTCACAAACCTGAGCTAAGGTATAGGTTTTGCCTGTTCCAAAAGGACCGATAATCAGTATCGGTGGAATTGGCAATCCTACGGGAGAAGTAATAGCTATTACTGCCTCCTTCTGTTTAGTATTGAGACGAGAATCCAGTGTTTGACCCCACTGGCGGAATGGTGTCCACGGAATGGAGGGCTCCATCACAGTATCGGGGAATATAAGCTTATAGTCAGATATCTTATCTATGGCATAATGCCACTCACAGTATGTCAATCTGTTCAGTTGGAATTGTACATCAGCGGCAAAATCAGTATCTGCACGCATTCCTAACTCCCTCACCGTAACAGCCGACAGCCTGAGGTAAATCATGTTTTTACCCTTGTCTTCTATAAGTGCCTCATAGACTCTACGCCTTCCCGGACTCATGGGAGATGCCGCTAGAAGTATTGTTGTGCAGTTATTTAAAATAAGTCTCCCGGCCGATGTGTCCTCGGAAACATCTTTGCCAAGAGTCAGGAGGGCAAAAAGCTCTCCAGATTGTGCGTACTTGGCTGTGGAAGTTGCCATGCCAGAAGGAGCGAGCAAATAGCTAGGAGCAATTCTCAACTTGCATGCAACGTTGTACCTCGCTACTTGTTCATATCGTGCCATTTCCTCTACTGACAGTAATTCGTGCATCCGCGTGCGGTAATTGTTTCGTGTTAAGTGCCTCTCTTGCACGGTAGATTGCGTGAGACACAGATTATTGGCTCTAGGGGCAGGGTAAGCATTCAACAAATCCCGATCTCTTTCGCAGGTATCCGACCCGTAAGGAGTGGATAGACCCGGGTATATGGGAGAGCTAAAGGCTGTCACATCAGAGTTTAAGATATCCCATCTCTCACTGACCGACAACACCATCTCTTTACGTATTTCTTTGATTTTGTCAGCGTCTGTGACAGGAACGACATCTACACAAAGGTGTTTTACGAGAACTGGCTCACCACCGAGATCAAACACGACAGACTGTCGGAAAGTACCGTAGATGTCTGTAGAGAACACCACCTTGATTCTGTGTTCTAAGGTTGGGCCTTGATCCGCGTTCTCTGAACTTTTATCCGTATAAGCAGCGGTCCATTCTTGGTCAGACGTCAGTTCCGCCTCCACAACCTTGTGGGTGTCTCGCCCCTTCTTGTTAGTTTTGGGTTCGCCGGGAAACACTTGTTTGAGGACATAATGGTTCCTGTGCGCATCCTGTAACAGGGCCACGGCCTTAAGGAGGCGCTTTGTCTTCAACACAAAACTCCATTCCCTCTTACTGACTTTAGAAGACACGGTGGTGATCAAATCTGAAGAGCACGATTCTTCAATACCGTCGAGCTTTTCCCGCATCACTTTCTCTGGCGATGTTGCCTGAATCCATTTTTCAAGCAATTGTTCTAAAATCAGAATAATTTTTTGTAAACAAAAGGTTTCCATAAAACTCTGAGAATCTTATTATATAATCCTAAATTTATAAAATGATCACCTGTGTAGCTTTTGCCATAAAGCTCTTTATCAAAGGCCCTTTGCATTTTCATCTTTCGGTATTCAAATCTAAAAACAAATAATCAAAACTAAGATGAAATAACACTGAATAGTTACACACAATTATCACCTCAAAGAAATTATTTAAGATGCTTTGTACTGTACTATGTAAAACACCATTCGGTTATAATATAACACATATTATCAATTTTAAGTATCATAAAAAGGGAGAATTGTTCAAAATAAACCGAAATTAGGAAACACTATGTACATATGTGTGACACAGCGATTATGATAAATAATTCATAGTAAGCAAAAAAAGACTTTAATTGCGGAGCAAAATGAGAAATGGAATTTCAAATTATCCAAAGAAAAGCATTCTGCTCAACAGGAGATCTATTTAATACATACATAATTCGTGAGCGAACAATGAAAACAATAATAATAGTCAGAATATTTTTTAACTAAAGTTATTTTTTACGACGGCCTCCATGGTCGAGGGGTAAGGCTCTCGACTACGAATCCGAAGGTCGCGGGTTCAAATCCCGGCGTGCGCAAGTATTCACAATGAGTATATTTGCGCACGTTTGGAAGATACTCTCAGTATCGCCCTGGTGAAAGATCACCATTCAGAATTGAAACGTTGCTTGAAATGGCTTTTAGCCGTGTTTGGTGACCAGATCTGAATAGCCAGGTATTCCCAACCTTCCTCTTCCCCTCCCCAATACCTTCAGCCTCACAACACTCCCCAATTGGGAATGCTATAGTCTCACTGGTTCCAGACGGTTGGGAGCAGTTGGGACTCTTGTGAGGTATTCATATAAAAAAAAAAAAAAAAATTTGTTTCATTTATGTAAAAAATATTCTGACTTTCGAAACTATGAGTAGACACAAACTGCAAAAGACTTAAGTTTTAGGTTGCCAACGAACGGGGATCCTGACTTGGCCACTTTTCATTGTATGCTCACAAATATGACTATGAATATATATATATATATATATATCTCGTCTATCTAGTGTAAAACTATGCCAAACGACAAACAGTAAAGCCCAAGAGAGGATTTTACCTGATTTAGTTCATCTAAAAGTGTGAATAGAAGGAGAGGTTAGAAGGAATTAAAGTTTTTTTTTCTTCTAATGTGTCCTTTTATATGTTTACATATGTATATTTGTATGTTTATTTTATCAGTATTTAAAAATGTGGTGTTATAATCACAGAAACCAGTCATTTTTTAGTACACGCAAAATACCATTAGCTTTAGTACCCATATCTTCAACAATAATTTCAAAATAAAAGAAACTTTTCAATGTAAAACTGTGCTATGCGCTTAACAAGTTTTGCGCTTACAATAAAACCAGGTTTGTCGTTTAGGATCTATTTTTAATTTTTTTATGTGAAAAAATTAAAAATACAAGAGCACCTCTGTCCGTACGGAGTACATACAGGGAACTACATCGCCACCCGGTCAGGCAACATTGTGAGTCGGGTTAAGGAGGGGGCTATAGGAAAGGAATGTAGAAGGAAAGACATAGGAATGTAGAAGGAAAGACATGCCGGTAACTCATTCCGCATACGAGCAGACTTACACAGAAATGAGTCAGCGTAAAGACCGGTTCTCATGAAGCCAACATCTGTGAACGGGTGTTTCGCTGGTGTCCATCAATTTTCATGCACGTTACTTAATATTACTTTAACCCGAAAATAATTCTTTTACAAATATTTCAAATATGGGGAAAGATTGATACGATTTTACGGAACCCGAATATGATGTAAAAAAATATATTATTAAATGTTGTTTGGCACAGTTTTACACTAGAAAGACGATATATATATAAATGTAACACTAAATTGGTGACATCAACAATGAAAAAAAGAAATACACCTTTTAAAACTATGCAACATGAAAATGTTTCGTTGTAATATTATGAAATGCTCAGTTATCAGGAGTGATTGATTTGATACAAGTGAAATAATCAACAACATACAAACATAGTAATAGTTATTCAGATAGAATATAATCCTGAGTTCGAAATGAAAAATGAGATGAGTAAAAATAACAACAAAATGAGAAACTATTTCTTATTTCCTTAGCATTTTTTAAAAATTAATTCCACACAGGACGCCCTGAGGAAAATAATTTACCTCAGATTTGCCTATGTCACCTTTGAGGATGCTGTGTGGAGGGTCTTTTTGAGGAGAGGAAGGAGTGAATATGGGCCTTGAAGAGACCCATGTTATGTGACAAATATCAACCATGTACAAAATGTTGGGCGCGTGTTTACCGACTATGCACCGGTGCCGAAGGGATCAATGACGCTAGTTCCTCAGAGCATCTTCTATTAAAATAATGGTAGAACAAAAACAGCATTCCCATCTGACGCTTGCGCTCTAAGAATAGCAATCCTTAAGTCGAGAGTTTTTTCTGTGCAATGATGAAAACCCATTATATTTTAACTCGTCTAACATTTCCTTGCAAGATAACTTTGGGGTGACTTGCGCAAAGACACGCACCAGTTTTAGATGACTGGTGCAATTTGTAAGGCAATATACTGAGCTGGGGCCAATGTAAATGTGGCTGTTCCTCCTTACGTATATCATTATACAAATTAGCATATGGCGTCGAAAACCAGTCGTTGCACTTAGCAGACTTTAATTAAGAATAGATATTTCGTCTAATCCGCTTCTTCCTATCGCCCACAACATTAGCATGGAATTATGAAAAACTATCACATATTTAAAAAAGAAAAGATATATAAAGTGAATTTTATAAGCAGTATTTGGGTTCGGAGGGCGTATAACGTACCGTTCCTTCCATTCGGCCAGTTCCTCAGGACCGTGGGCCTCCACGCACTGGGCCCCGTACTTACAGGCGCCATTCTCCAGGCCCAGGCTCTGCTCGTGGGAGTTCCAGCTGTCGCACAGGGCGTACGTGTCGAGCGTGTAGCCACGCGGAGGGGGGCGCCACTTCCAGTCGCGACCTGGAGATCATTAATCCGTTAGGAAAAGGTGAATTAATATATTTATACAGTACAACTTGGATAATAATTTATGGAAGGTTACTAGAAAAAATCTATAGATACCTCTGTAAGAAATATAATGGCATTTTTAGTTAAGCATACGACTTTTAGAAATCGTTATTAAGACGACCATAGCTTTGAATATTATTTCTTCCGTATCAGAATCATCGAGATTTTGATTTCATTACTTAACATTGTTATTAATTATTTTATTTTATTACAGTATGTATGTTCTAATAGAGACATTACATGCAGAACAAATACCATAGTAGTGGAGTAGAGAACTTGGCTGTAGATTGCTAGGCGCAGTTTTCTTTACAAGGACACCATCAAGAAATTACAGAGAAAATTCCCATGTTTTTTTGTCGGATGGGTATATTTTTTACATTAAAATCAGTAGGCATAATATATTATTTTTTTACATTTTAACGGTGGCTGGATAAATCACAATGCTGAATAATTGAAGGTTGAAAAACCAAGACTTTACTGTTAATAATTATGTATGTATGTATATATGTGAATTGCGAGTATCAGAGAACTATTGCAGTTAGAGCCATGACATAGTTACCTCATGCATATTGACCTCGGATAAAGTGACCCTCAACTACAACCCATATCCTTGTCTACTCAATGCCATTTGATTAATATTTTACTTGAATATGATTTATTGTGGCAACATTGAGATCTACAACCCAACGGCAATAACTCTTATATATTATAATACTAGAACATTTCATTCAGTTTGAAATGTATACTTAATAATTGTATGCTAAAGTTTAGGAAGGTGGGTTCTCATTACTTCGCAATTCATTCTTCAAATATTACTGTAATTAATGATGAACATTAATTTTGCAGTAATCCCTCAATATATTATAAGTTATACCTGTAACATACGAAATAATATGAAAATATTAAGGTTATAATTTATTATATCCCATGAAAATAAACCCCCCTGGAATGCACCAATACAATGCGATCATGTCGCAGGCATTCAAGCCCCCGTCAGTAATTATCTTCTACGATAATTTATTAATACATTGGGACCTCGGTTTACGATCAAAATTCGTCCCGGAAACATGTTTGTAATCTAAAACACTCATATAGCATTGCAAATATCCCCATAAGAAATAGTCAAAACTAGAAAGATTCATTAAAAAAAGTATAAAAGACACGTTTGTACTTTTTTTATTATTTAAATTTAATTAAAGTACATAATCGAATTTGTTAATCCCGTGAAAAATCACGGGATGTTATAATTGTAGGATTTGTGAGTTTATTTTTAACACATACAATAATTTCAAATTAAATTAAATTGAAAATACTTTTTTTTTTAAATTTAATAACTATTAAAATAAAATAAATTAAAAATAATAGTTTTTATTTAATTTAATAACAATTAAAAATAAAATAAATCAAAAACAATAATTTTTAATTTAATAACAATTAAAAATAAATTAAATTAAAAATAATAATTTTTATTTAATTTTATAATAATTAAAAACAATAATTTTAATTTTAAAACAAAAATAATTGTATTTTTTGAAATAAAAATAAATTACATATTTTTATAAAAAATAAAAAAAATTGCCACTGCTGAGAATCGAACCCCAATTAACTGCTTGGAAGGCACTATGCTAACCATTACACCACCAATTACTATTGAAATTATATTGTTTGCATTCCCAGCGGAAGAACACTTTTGAGGATTTTGCTAAAATATAACATTGCATTCTTGTAACATATAACATGTATAACAGATTCATCGCTCGCACTGCTACAGCCTTACTAATTAATACTTACGGGTAGTGCTTTTTTCCAAAATTTCCTACTGTTTCTCACATTTCACAGATAAATTGCTCGTATAGCAAGACATCTCATTTATCAAGCCAAAATTTTCTCTAAATTTTTGCTCATCTTTCGAAACACTCGGGATCCGACGTTTCACTGTATTCATAACTAGAATCGGGCACTATGTTTTGATCAAAATTAATATGAACCATCCTATACCCGAGGATCTTATAAATAAATTCTCTTCGATTATTGGCATATCATTGTCAACGGGAAAATACCTGCCATGCGGTAGAATCTCACAAATAAAAAATTTACTTAAGTTTTAAGGTTTTTTTATGTGAATATACGTTTTTTTGTATCTAAAACAACAATGGATATTTTTAATGTTTTAAAAAACAATCCGTAACTTTCAAAAATCAGTTTTTAGTTCCTCCTAAACAATTAGCATTTTTGACACAGGAGGTTTTTTCCAGTTGACGATGATATTTAGTAAATCAAAAGTAACTTAACTTTAGATAAATAATTACTGACTTAAGCTTCATCCACAAGGGGGTAAAAAGAAGATGTTGAAATTGGGGGCTCGGTCGCTGACACTGGGCACTATGTACTTTTTCTCATAAGCGCTTCATCAGTTTTACATTAACACTTTGATTATACACAGCGAACATGTTTTTTTCTTGCATTTTTGAGCAGATGAGTAATGGGGAGGCTACACGTAGCCGGTACCAAGGACAGAAATAAACGGCAACTAAATCATTTAGTAAATTTTAAGTAGTAAGCTGCCATTAAATAGCAATTTAGTTGACTCCATTAGAATCTTTTTTTTTCCGGTTAAGTAGCCCGCTCCACGCTGTGGACGCATCCCTGTAGTTAGGTGGTGGTTATTATTGGATTGGACAAATACAATGAAGTTTTGTTACAAATGCAAGAGCTTACTAAATTACTTACTTAATTGCACGAGTGGACGGCACTTATCACTTTCTCGGGACAGTGTGATTTAGTTACCGCTAATCACTATTTTTGCTACTGGCTACGTGTAACCTACCCATTGAGTCTGAAGATGACAAAAAATCATTATCGTTTCCGTTAAAGTGTAAATAATTTTTTAATATCTGAGTTAGCTGATACCCTGGAGTTATTCAGTAGCCACTAAAACAAAAGCCCCTCACCAAAATCGCTAGGCTATGCATTCCGTGATCGCTTTGCACTCATATTACATACTAAATCAGCATGAGGAAAAATGCATTTTGCCAAGGCTCCTTTGTAGACAAGGTTATATTTCTGATACAAATCAAAACCAAGCAGTGTGATATTTGCGGAGCAAAGAAAACAAAAAAAAACTATTTATTAACATAAAAGCACTTGCTAAGAAAAAAATAAATTATGTCAGTTTTATCCAAATTATAAAAGACTATTAGTTACGACTCGGCTTCACCCGAGTTTCAAATACAAATTGTTTTTTTTTTTAATTAAACGATATAAAAATATGGTGTCCTATCTTACTTTTTGAGAGCTAAATAGATATAAAAGCTAATGATGGACATGACATTGCAAAAACAGTTGTTTTGACCTAGAAATTCCAGTCATAAAAAGCTGTATAACATTCATGATGCCAGAGCTTACCATCCAATAGTTTTTGCTGCTTCAGAAAATAGATTTCTGCTTCATAGATAACAACAACAAAAACTTTCATAAATACAACATGTTAGCATCAGCGCTGACATGGAATAGTGGAAGTAATAGAGAAGCATTTGACATAGCAGAAAAGAGCACATAGAAAAGTAATAAGCAAAATCCAAAAACAAAACTTGTAGAATTTTACTTATACAGGTATTTTTTAATTTACACGGATATTTTTGCTATTTATTTGTATTTAAATTTGACTAGTAATTCTAACTTTAAGAATGACATATTTCGGGAAGTGTGTTTTAAATATCTATTGGCTTGCTTCAATAGGTCATTGTCCTTTTCCTATGGAAAAAAGAATCTCTCGGTTAAGGTTTGACAATGAAAGGGCATTGAACTGTTCAAGCATCCGTTGACTGGTAGAAACCAATTTAATGTTTGTTAAAAAAAGCAATAGAAACATTGAGGAAGTACGCAACATTTTCATATATCACAGAAAGATGATTTACTATCTTGAAGGATAGAGCATACGTAGCAGTAAATTGAAACTAGTGTTTTTACCTTCGTCAGACATGATGATAGTTTGATGCTCGTGTGTAGAGCAATGAGCTCGAAGGGCGGCACGATCGCTGAACTTAAGAGCGCAGTAAGAACATGACGGCACCTCATTCTGCTTGCCAACTTGTTCAATCTGTTTCTGAAAATTGTTCACATTGTTGGGTGATGTCTCACTGGGTGAATTCTTAGCTTCAGGTTTGGTGGATTTACTCACTTGCGCCTCGGGAGGGCTGACCAATGCCCCCGGGACCACGACCTTCTGCACAACCGGAGTGGGAATGATCTTTTTGCTCTTATCCACACTTTGCATGCCGATTGCCCAAGCTTCCAGCTTGGCATCTAAACTGAGCATCTCTTCGTCGAGCCTCTGTTGCGATATCCTCTGGTTGTTCTTCTGCCCATTTGCCATCTGTAATACAGTTCTCAGCCTCTCCAGCACTTTGGACATTTCCGGATTGGTGTGAGGTCCGACCGTGGAGTTCATCCATTCGCGGCAAGCCTGCTCCGCTTCGTTATACCGTTTCATTTTGAACAATGAATGGACCAAACGCCGTCGGACCCGCGCTCCGATGTTCGTAGTATCGGAATCATTTATTATTTTTATGAGTTTCCGACCATCTTGTGCGACTATTTCGTGACGTCCCAATTCCAGGCTGCATTCTGTTCGATTCATCAACCAGGATATGACTTTTTCTCTGGGTACCTTGAAATTAAAGCTGGTGCTTAATATTTGGTCGAGTATTTGAGATGCTTGGATCCATTGCTTTTGCCTCATATATTCGAGGGCTTGATTTTCTTTGTCTGCCATTATGTTCAGATAATGCTTATCTTTGATGATGGAATAAATTAGACACGTTACATGTCTTTTTGTAAATTTGTGTGTACATAAAGAAAGGTTAGTTTGAGATCTAAAAACCTGAAACGGAAAATGACAATTAAGATGCATTTCAGAATTAGCGTAAATTAAGACATTTGGATGGAGCTTTAAGTCTAAATATAAATACAAAATAATTGGAGTTGGATTAACGAACCTTAACCTAATTTAAATCGGAGAAATTACCGATTGAACATGATTTCCCTACAATTGACACAAACTACACTAACGCCATCTTGCTTTAGCATATTATTATTTTTATTTACATGCTAGTTCACATCGCGCGGCGAATATAAGAACTAGTCAAAAGGGATGTATAAATTCATATTACAAAATTTTACTATTAACCCCTGTTATTCGTGAATCGTCGATAGGGGGAAAAAATACCGATATTTCCCAATAAATACAATAAATAATGAATAAAAGAATTTGTCTTTGGAAGTATGTAAATTTACATAAATTGATATAGCCTTTTGTAATCACCTAAAATAAATGACCAAATTCACCGAAATATTTAGATTTAAAATGTGCATTTTAAATAATAGGAATTCCCAGATTAGACCGGCCATAAAATGAATTTAGTACAAAGGCTAGCCGAACCGAAAAATCGTAACTAAAATAATATAATCTTAACTGCTATTTTGGGAAATGCCGCAATTCCTTTGTGATTTAATGGGACGACAATAAACACCTCAAAGGAATTGAGCCGACCGACGGAACAAAGGCCGCTGAACAATGCGGGTTAAAAGATAATACCTACAGGTAGACAGAAGGACAGGAGGCTCTCGAACAGTCGAGTGAAAGCTTCCACCGAGGAAGCACGAGTCATTGCAAGAGTCCGCCCAGGACGGAGAGTCGGTTGCAGTAGTCCGCCCAGGACACACAGCCAAGTGAAACCTTCCGCCCAGGAAGGTTCCTATTCTCGCTCCTTGGAGAGGCCGCCCAGGTCCTCTACGCTCTACGAATTCTACGCTTCCATCCCAGAAGGAAGTAACTGATCTTCGCCCTTCGGAGATCAACATCGGAGACCGCCCAGGCCTCTGATTATCGCCGCGTTGCACCTACTCCCGATCCGGAGGTACACGAATACGTAGTGCGAACGCGAGGACTCTACATACAACGCAGCCACTGGACCCTGGACATCCATCACCAAAAAGGGAAGTGCCTGACTCTAATCATAATTCCTCCCACAATGTCAGCCAGTGAACCTCTAATTTCAACTACAAAGACTTTAACAGTAGAATTAAGTAATTGCCTAAGCCAGTGAACCTCTAATTTTAAGTACAAAGACTTTAACAGTAGAATTAAGTAATTGCGTATCTAGTTTTATTGAATTTATTATGTCTAATTAAGATTTACTCTAGTTTTAAGACTAACCCCACGTATATAAAAATAAATTACTTGTAACTACCTAAGATCGCTTTTATTACAAGTGGAAAATGTTGCTTGTGCAATAATGGAGGATTTGGCGGTAACAAAAGATTTAACACGCGATGTCTGGTATGGCCCTGGTGAAAGACCACCATTCTAGTGATGAGTCGTTCATTTGTGCAGGCTTATTTTGATGAGCTGTGAGCGTACGACTCCTGGTAAACCGCAACACGGCTCAATTGAATAGTAACTCTTCTTGACAAAGTTTGGAACCACTTAAGAAAGATTGTTTATTTATCTAAAGTTATACAAACATATCTCAGATGTTCGATAGTATTCTTACGCATTTCCACGGTGACGCATCTTTAAATAAGGTTCCTTGTTCGTATATTACCAATTTCCACAAGGCTAAATTATGCCCACGACCGTGAGACTTGCAATTAATATTTGGCGCTATGGCGCATTTTAAAACAGTTGTTTTCAAGAGTTCCCACATTCGTGTGTACAGATAAGAATAATTATCGCATTTACACGTGTGTGAGCACTGTACAGTACGTGAACGGCACCTGACAGTCTGGCATCTGGGCGCTTGGCAATCGGGAATGCCATTGTTTCCAAACGGTTGAGAGCAGCTGATACTCTTGTGTGGTATCACATAAAAAATATATTATGTTCACTTTTTTGGTCAATTTGCATTCATTCCATGATGTGAGACAGGTTGGAAAACAGTACTATTTTCATACTCCGGGAACAGCATTTATTAACACAGTACGATTACTTACCTTCAGGGATATCGTTGATATCATAAAAGTAAACAAAAAACTCCTTTACTTTGCTAACGTAGAAAAATCTATCTCACCGGAAAGGCCAAAATAAAGAAAAAAATATTTTAAAATCAAATCGAACGACCCGAGTGAGATAACATATTGTAGCATTGCTTTTCTATTTCAAATCAGGTCTCTTTTTAAAAATTACTATTTTTAATTTCGAATGCCAGTCGCTGCTTTATACATCAAACATCAGGTTTAAATGGTTGAAAAGTGTAGATGAACCTTTGTATTTTCATACCTGCAAGTACAGCCTGGCAGAATATTCTTGACAAATAATAAATTTGGAACTAAGCATGTCATTTCTATAGCAACACCAAGGTCTTTGACATTTCATTGTCATTTTTTAAAAAGTACCATAACCTCAATGACATTACAATTCATCTAAGCATAATCTATCACCACTGTTTGCTTTAGTTATTTATAAATAGTTACAAATCATTTAAAATGAATAGACCAATAAACAGTGGAACGAGGGAGGTTATTTACTGTGTATTCCGGCGTTGTTTAGCTGAAATTCACGAAGACGCTAAGAGTGTAACTTTGAAGACGTTTACAAACCCACTGCTGAAATGACTGGTAAGTTATAATGGTCTGTTGACAAATTTCGTCAATTTCGTACGCATTTAAATAATATTTTTGTGGATTTATGCTGATTTTTAAACAATTGCAATGTACATTCACATTTGAGGTTAGAATTAATTTGACAGCTTATTGTAAACAAAAACGTCAAGAGGAATAACGACTCAAGTCAAATTATGTTTTGTTTTTAAGTATCATTTAAATCGTTAATGATTTTTTGAGCTGGAAGCGGGAAAACCGAAGCGGGAATCATGAAACACAGGGAAGCTGAAAATGAGAAAAGCGAGAAGAAACAACCAAAACATAAGTGCAGGGAGCGGAATGTTAGAAACTGAAACAAGAAGAAGCGGGAAACAAAAACACTTTCTCTTAGTAGCTAAATGTTTTTTTTTTATTATTATTATAAATATTTTTTTAATAGCTGCAAATTATCAGAATTTTCATCAGTACCCTCTGGTGGGATTCTCTTACTTAGAGCTCAGTTACTTAATCTCTCACTTACACTTTCTCTTAGTAAGCAAATGTTTTTTTTTTAATTATAAAAATGTTTTAAATTTCTACAAATTTTCAGAATGTTTATCAGTGCCCCCTGGACCCAAGAAGCCAGAAGAAGGAGCGATAAGCGTCGAGAAGAAAAAAACACAACATAAATGCCGGAAGCTAGAAACTGAAACAAGAAGAAGCGGGAAATAAAAACAAGCAGGAAGCAAGAAATTAAAACCAACGCTCAATCCATTCCTTTTTTTCCTATCCTAGCTATCCTACATTCCACATTGGCTCTAGGTTTCCATGTATACCGCCTAATTAAATTCTATCCTCCTTCTCATCCTTAGAGCATGTGCTCCAAACTCTAGCTTAATCAGTACCCCCTGGACCCTTGTGTTCTTGCGGGACTCTTTACTTAGTGCACTCTTACTTACTCTTTCTCTTAGTAACATTTTTTGTTTTAATAAATATTTTTTAAATTATTACAAATTGCGTATTTATTTAATATTTTCCTCATTCCGTCTTTCTATTCACATTTATGAACACCGTTTGTATGAAGTAAAAATATACATCTTCAGTAACTGTAAATTCACTTCGTGGCATCATTTAAAATTAAATAATACAAAATATTTACTTGGACCATTATGCTCATCAGTCATATTAGTGTTGCCATTTAAAACCTTTTGAATGACTACAGCGCCATCAATTTTTAGCTACCTTTAAATTACTGTACTGCAAGCTACAAACGTCAGTGTTGCTAGCTCAGCTCTTTTAGAGCTAGATTCACCTCTAAATTGAAGTCACCAGCTCCAAAAAAGCTGTTGCTCCTTATCTCCCTTTTTCAGATACTTTAGCTTAAATATTTACAATAATATAACCTTATGAAAAAAATGTGTTGGTGGTAATATTGGGATATCCCAAAAAAAAATTTTTTAGCCGCCAGAAATAGGAAAATTCGGTTCTCTTTTCTTTTTCAGAATTCAGTGAGGATGATATATCCTTTGTAATACCTTTAAGTAATGACCGAATTCACAGACATACTTAGTTCATAAACATGTGCATTTCAATTCTTAATAATTCCCAGACTAAAAAATTTGCACAAAAGCTAGCCGCGCATATTGTTGTTCAAGCCGGAAACCATTGTAAAGTACTACATCGTAAAGTAAATACCCTTAAATACTATTTTAGAAAGTCGGCTTTATTTTACAAAAGGACAGCAATAAAACCTAAAAGGAAATAAGCGTGTAATAAATGAGCGGCCCGCCAAACAATATGGGTCATAAAAACATCCCTACAGATAGACAGGCAACAGGGCTCTCTGAGGGGAGGTCAGTGAGTTTTAGTCTTCCGCCCAGGAAGGAGAGTTGGCTTGAAGCTTCCGCCCAGGAAGGTACCTATTCTCGCCCCTCGGAGAGGCCGCCCAGGTCCTCTGACGACAGTGAGTATTACGCTTCCATCAGAAGGAAATACGATCTCCGCCTTTCGGAGATCTACTTGCAGAAGTCGCCCAGGCTCTCCACCGCGAGTGAGTTTTACCCTTCCGTCCCAGTAGGAAGTCTGGTCTTCGCCCTTCGGCGATCTACCGTAGAAGTCGCCAGGCTCTGCACCGCGAGTCGACCCCCCCGCTTCCGCCCAAGAAGTTACTGATCTTCGCCCTTCGGAGATCAAACCCCGGAAACCGCCCAGGCCTCTGATTATCGCCGCGTTTGTACCTAATCCCGATCCGGAGGTACTTGGATACATAGTGCGAACGCGAGGACTCTGCATACAAAGCAGTCACTGGACCCTGGACAGCCATCAGTAAAGGGAAGTGCCTCTGAACTCTAATGATAATTCTTCCACCCTGTCAGCCAAGTGAATCCATAACTTTAATAATCAACTTTCCCGTATAATTAAGCGAAGTGAATCTCTAACTCTAAGAATCAACATTCCCGTATAATTAAGCTAAGTGAATCTCCAACTTTAAGAATCAACTTTTTCGTATAATTAAGCCAGTGAATCTCTAGTTTTAAGAATACAAACTTTTACGTAGATTTAACGAAGTAATTAGTTAATTTTAAGTACAAAGACTTTACAAGTAGATTTAAGTACTTGCCTATCTAGTTTTATTGAAATTTTGTGTCTAATTAAGATTAACTTTAGTTTAAGACTAACCCCACGATTATTAAAATAAATGACTTGTAAATACCTAAATTGCTTTTCAGTTCCTAACCTTGTTGCGTTATTCCTAGCGTCTTATCAAGGAACCGTAATAAGATTTAGTTCTTTTCCGGGTGACATTTAGCTCTACTTTAAAAATCGAGTTGGCAACACCGACAAACGTCACATTTTATTGAAAAGAAAACATAAAATCGATTTCTTTGACATTACGATTGCGAATGGCGGGCTGCGGGATGCCGGGATAACCGAGACATCTTTCGGAGTCGTTTTGGCGAACTTTTGATTTTAGAATTGTGCTTGTTGGAATACCAAAAATATTTTTATTTTGATTTCATAATTCATTAACTAATTTGAAAATATACGTGGGCTGACGGATTTGTCATCATGAATACCTCCTTGAGCCTGGATACTAACAAAACCTACGTGAGATTTAAATCTGTCGTAAAAAAATGGGAAAAAGACTTTGTGAAAGAAAACGGCCGAGTCCCTTCGAAATATGACATTAAAGAAGCGACCCACGAAGTACGATATGCGTATAAATATTACTTTAATATGAAATCAGAAGTACTTGAATCGTCACTCATGGATATCACAGCAGACATGGATGATAGCAATTTCACGTTTAGCGAATTTGATGTGACGAATGCCCTAGAAATGAATTCAGATAACCTGAATGATACTGAAGATAATGTGTTTCATGCAATACCAACAGCAGACCAGATTGGGGAGTTGATGAGTAGCCAAGATGACTCCAAGAAAAGCAAAGCTGGCGGAGTTTGGGGAGATCATTTAAACCACAAGAAAACAGAACCTAAGAAAAGTAAGATAATATCAAAAGTTTTCCAAACAAATCATGTTTCTTCAGAGCTCTTCAAAGGTTGCACCTTCAATAAGCGAAATCCAAGGAAATCACTGTCGCAATCTTTCCGCAAATCTGTCTCCAAATGTGAAGGAGAAGATAAACCTATCACAAATGAACCTCCCGTAGTCCCAGCATCAATAATGCTTGAAGAGAAAATAAGTAACCAAGTGAGGAATAATGTACATATTATAAATAAATCTAAAGATCTTAACATCAGCTCTGTTAATTCTGTGCAAAGTGTTATGATGAACAATTCACCTACAGTGAGGCAAATCAATCCTGGCTGGCTTAGTAGATGTAGTGACAAACCAGTACCAAGAAGTCTGGAATCTGCAATTACTGAACATGCAACGGAGAATGGAAATGATCCTAAAATAGTGAAGCCACAATCCTACGGGTTAAAAAATCTTTCGGTTTGTCCAATACTTCTCCCTGTTGACGAGTCATGCCTATCTGATTTCGTTGAAAATAGCGAATCTGAAGCTGAATTAACACAGAGTAAACCAAACACCTACAGAAAGATCCGCCCTGTTGTCAAAAGATGTAAAATAGAAAAACCAGGAATTGACCAAGTATCACCAAATCAAAGCAAAGTAATTGAACATTCCTTGAAAAGTGTTCAGGAAGAATCCCCCGTTGGAAATCTTGATGGTAGTTTAGATGAATTACCAGATAGAAAGAAAGTAACTAAAAGAGGACCAAATAAAAAAAAGATCCATGTTAAAGCAAAAAAAGTATTGGTTAAAAAGGATATATCTCAAGGTGGTAGAAAACGAGTAGCCAGAGTTAAAAAAGTTCCACAAAAACTAATGCTGACATCTGACAGTGAATGCGAACAGGATAATGTAGTGCGGAAAAGGGTTACAACAAGAGCTATTCGGGGCAAACTAACAAAAAACATCAAAGATAAAATTCTTGAAGAAGAAACAACAGTGGATCATAGCGAATTTGAAAACTTTTTCATGGGAGATGATGAAAATATAGCCTTTCCTCGCTTCCCTATTAAGTCATCTATCTTAAAAGAAAGTAACTTAGTTGACGGTTTGGCAGCGGCTTTGCAAATTCCTAGAGATGTGAAACAGAATGATAAAACTAGGTCGAGGATGACCAATTTGACTCAAGAGGAAAAAATGCAGAAGAAAATTGACGACGGCAGTTTGAATGAAAACTTTGTCAAAATTAACTTGGAGAAAAAAGTATATGCTAGAGGTAAGAAGACGATGAATTTCTCCAAATTTAAAAAGCAACAATGGAAAGATAAGAAAAAGATGCTCCATAATACCCCAGAATTTCCTGAAGGAGGTATCCTGAAATGTTTCAAATGTGGGCAGCCCGGACACATGTCCCGCTTTTGTAAAGCTGGAAGGGGCACTGATCTGTTGGCTCTAGATGAATATGATAATGAGGAGAAGAGTCCCTACATATCCCTTCAAGATGCCGAATCACTGAAATGCCCTGAGAACACACCAACTGTTTCTGAAAATATTATGTATCAAAGTATTGATCAAACAGATTTCAATCGGGATATGCCAAATTCAAGTCAAAATACTGAATCGTCAGGTAGTTTGTCTCTTAAAGGAATACATCAGATACCAGACTCATTCATCAAACTTCTAGCTACTCCATCTGGTAATACTAAAGTTCCACAACCCAAAATTGAAGCACTGTATCCTCTGGCTGCCGATGGTACACTGAACAGTCCCCCGGTAGAAGTAATGAAGGCCCTCAAGAAGTTTGGTCATACAGATTTCAGAAGTGGTCAAGAGATAGCCGTTATGAGAATTTTAAGTGGCCTTTCAACCCTGGTCACACTCTCAACTGGTAGTGGCAAATCTTTGTGTTACCAGTTACCTGCATATCTCTATGCCAAACACAACAAATGTATAACTCTTGTTATTTCTCCTCTGGTGTCATTGATGGAAGATCAAGTAACTAGTATGCCTGATTTTGTCAACGCCGCTTGTCTTCATACTAATCAATCGCCTACTACACGTGAAAAGATAATAGAGCTTATTAAAGCTGGGGACATTCACATATTGCTGATTTCCCCCGAAGCTATAGTTGCTGGAGAAAAATCTACTGGATTTGGTGCAATTTTAAGACAGCTACCACCCATTGCGTTTGCCTGTATTGATGAAGTTCACTGCGTTTCTCAATGGAGTCATAATTTCCGTCCAAGTTATTTGATGATTTGTCGTGTTCTAAGGGAAAAGATGGGTGTCCGATGTGTTTTGGGATTAACAGCTACAGCCACAAAGCCAACAATATCCGAGATAGTTCAACATCTGGAAATTACAGATGGTATCGCCGGTGTTATAACTAATAAACCTCTGCCGGACAATCTCGTTTTGACTGTTTCTAAGGATGCTCAAAGAGATCATTACCTCCTGGAACTGTTGGACTCTGAGAGGTTCTTAGAATGCAATTCAATTATAGTTTATTGTATCCGGCGAGATGAATGTGAAAGGGTAGCCAGTTTGATAAGATCCTCTATGCAAGGTTCCAAACCCACACTTTTGCTGGAGAGCCAAAGTACTGGAAGCAAAAAACGTAAAAGATTTAGCTGGATTGTTGAAGCATATCACGCCGGTATGTCGGCTGCTAAGAGGCGGAGAACGCAGCAAGCTTTCATGAGCGGAGAACTTCGAATCGTTGTAGCAACGGTAGCATTCGGAATGGGTATCAACAAATCTGATATTAGAGGTGTCATACACTACAATATGCCTGGTAGCTTTGAGTCTTACGTTCAAGAAGTTGGAAGGGCAGGTAGGGATGGCCTCCCTGCTCAGTGTCATGTTTTTATAGACAAGGACTGTAAAGATAAAGATGAACTCTTACGACACATTCATGCTAATACTATAGAACGACATGTTATAAGGAAAATGTTGCAAAAAGTGTTTTTACCGTGCGGGTGCAGCAAAATGATGAAGAATATGCCTGGTGCCGATGGTGATAGTAACACGGCCAAGTGTCAAGGACATGAAGTTGCCTTCTCAGTCGACGAAACAGTTAGTGAACTAGATATACCATCGGAAAATATTGCTACACTATTATGCTACTTGGAACTCCACCCTAAGAAGTTTGCTAAAGTATTAAGTAATGTATACACAAATTGTAAAATCATATCATATGGGGGAGTCGTGGCTTTGCTTAAAGCTGCCGAGAAGTGTCCTCCTCTCGCCATGGCCTTAGCGCTGCAAAAAAAGAGGGGCAACGAGCTAGACAAAAGTGGAATTCTGGAGTTTTGTGTTATTGAAGTTGCAGCAGCTATCGGTTGGGAGAGCGGTGTAGTGAAATATCAATTGAAGAACCTCGAGTGGCATAAACCAAATGGTTTTCCCAAAAAGACCTTATTACGAGTGGAATTCAATACTCTCGGCTTCCGTGTCAAATCACCCGGAGATCTTTCATCTTCAGAACTGGACGCGGCCTTGGATTCTTTGTATGAAAGGACCCAACTGCAAGAGAAGACCATGCTTCATCAACTTCAACAAGTATCGAAGGCGTTGTTCTCTGTATCATTTGCATCTATATTTCAGTGTTCAACGCAGAAGGATGAAGAGACGTATGTAGAAAAATCAAACAGCTTAAAAGACACTATCAGAAGTTATTTCTCAAGTGATTCTCCTTCCCAGACTGATATAGAATTGGATGCAAGACCTATAAACAGGGAGCTGGTAACACAGGATGTACGGGGCTTGGTGGCAACGTATCGTGATTGCACATTCACTGGTCGGGCCGTTGCTCGCATTTTGCAAGGGATTAGTTCTCCTAATTTTCCCGCCATTGTCTGGGGCCGCTGCCGGTATTGGCGTTCCCACATTTCTGCTGACTTTTATGAACTTGTTAACATTGGAAAACAGCAAATTATTTCAATGCGATGATCTCTTAACTTATTTTAATAATGCGCTTTTATGTTGCTTTTCGATCTTTGATATTATCAAGTTAAAATATATGGCTATTGTGTGATATTTAATTTAAATAATATTAAATTGTATTTAAATTATTTTTACTATTAATAAACAGTTTTTTAAATTAACATATCTTTTGTATTTACTTTAAGCTCTTAGCCCCGCAATATTTAATTCTCATACATATTTCCCGAGAATTCTCAGGTGCCTAGTATAAGTGTTAAAAGTGAGAGCGTAGGTAAATTTATGTTTAAGGTTTTTATTTCCATCTATATGAAAATAATCCATAGTTATTATTACCTGCATCTGCGTATGGTCATCTTTTTTCATCAGCAAGACTTTTGGAGGTTTTTGAATGATTTTATTAAAAATATAGGCTGTTTTTTTTTTTTTAAATTAAATAACACATACTGTTGTTAAAATATATAATATCTGAAATCACTGAAATAAAATGGCACAGTTAAAATAAATGTACAAAGTAAGATTAAATTCAAAAGGAAACTCAAATTTGACAGCACTTAAGGATTAATAATCTGATCAATAAATTCAGTCAGAACTTAAAATATAATTCTAGTGTTCACAATTTTTTTGTGAAAATATAGTTTTCAGTTCACATTAAAAAATAAAGCATTGCAATGATGATTATATTGATTAAAGTAATTGTGACAGATCTTTTCTATTCAATTTTGGAATAACTTGTTGACACTTATAAACCTCATTGTAATGTATTTTTTATCATTGAAGATAATATTAGGAACTTTCAAAATGAAAAATGAAACTGAAAAGACACAGAAAAGAAAAATGTATCAGTAGCAACTGGGACTCGAATTTTGGGAGTTATTAATATTATTTTCAATGATTAAAAAGATCTTTTCTAGGTATGTCAATAAAAAAGCTCATATTTTTATAATCTTAAATTAAAAAATAAAATATGCAAAGTGCATTAAACAGATAAAATTCCATATATGTATAGACAAAAAAATATGTTATTGTATTTGTTTCCACAAAAATACAAATTAAAATTTGTTGAATAACAGAACTGATCAAAGCGGAGATAAAATCTGCGAAAGAAAGAAGGGGATAAGTCAGATTAAGCTTTGACAAAATAATGAACTAAACTTTTGGTTTTGCAATGTTTCTATAAAAAAAGGAAGATTATTATTTTTACCTCTTGGAAACTTTGCATACTTAATTAAACCTAGTTATTTGACTTACCCCCTCTTTCTTTTGCATACAGGAATATACTAAAGAAAGCAAAATAAAATATATTTTGATAAATAAAGAGTTTCAAACAATGTAATTAGAAAAACAAACTGGTATAAAACATAAACATTACCCGCTGCATAGAAAATTAATATTATTTATGGATATCTCAATCAACTATGTAAAAAATAATTTTCTTAATTGAATTTCGACAACGATTTAGGCCCAAAAATAATATGTATGTACATATTTTACAGAAAAATATTATTATTGTAGACAGAAGAGTATGCACCCAACTTTCTTTAATTGTCAGCATAAATTTTGGAGAAGAAAATACAAGACCTATCAACATCTTTCTGGTTAGTAAATTTATTCCACTTTATACACTACAGGCCATCGATTTGCAAAAATATGCATGTACATACATTGCAATGTAATTTATGCCAAGGCTTGAGATAAAATTAAAGATAAAGCACAGTTCCCGGTACTCCATTTCTAAATAATTATAATATTTACCATATAAAAATAACAAAGAAATGTATTTCTATGTACAATATGACTCAAAAATATAACTACATCAAATATGCCGAAGTCCACCACACTAATTGTTTTTGACTTACGATATCGAATTATCATTTTTGTTTTTATGTAACACCTCACAAGAGCGCCCCTGTCTCTACGGAGCACATACAGGGAAACTATATCGCCACACGGTTGGGCAATGTTGTGAGGCGGGTTAAGGAGGGGGCTATAGGAAGCAATTTGTTAATGCGGGCCTTGAAGAGGCCCGGATTAAATTTAGAAGGAAAGACAGATGCCAGTAGCTCGTTCCACATACAAGCCGATTTACAGAAAAACGAGTCAGCGAAATAACCCTTTCTCATAAAGACAACATAAACTGTGAATGGGTGTTGAGTTTCAAACACTTGCACCGGCACAGAGGGGACCAACGCCAATAACTCCTTTGAGTAGGCTTCATTGAAACATCTGTGGAACAGACTCAGCATACCTACATTGCGTCTGTGCAATAGAGATGGCAATCAGTCTGTTAACAACAAATTGCCAATCAAACGAACTGCTGTTCAATCATAAAACATTAGGTTAGACAAGGATAGTTTTTGTTATAATAAAATGGTATTCCCTTTTTATTGCAAAATTAAAATATTTCTACATAATGTTTTAAAGGACAAGATTTTTGTAAGGTATTGTTTCACATTTGCCTGTTATAAATAAAAGCACTCAAAATTCGAAACCACATTAATGATAAAATACTTTAAAAGTATATGTATTGGAAGAACAAGGCAGGTCTGAACGTTGCCATGGTTAGTGGAAAATCCCAGCGTTAGAATGAAATTCCGGTTACAAGAAAAGCCCCTTTCCTCATGGGTTCACATATTATGTAATTTGATACATATTTGATAGATATTGATTCCAATATTTGGTATTCCTCATAATCATTTAATTAAAACCAACTGTAATCATAATAATTAACCTATATTGTGTAGCGGAATTAGGCATATTTATCAATACATATTTATATGTACATATACAATATTTGTGACAGGGATAAAAAAAAAAAAATTACTTTGTGTAAACAAATATTGAATTAAGAATGTCTACCTATTCTGCAGAACAAGGACTTTTTTACTAATAATATGATTTACTAATTAAAATTACATACGCCTTGATATTATTTGATAGAGATATTTTTTTAAATCTATATGTTAACTTAAGTTTAATAAAACATGATCTGTTTTTGTTTTCATTGCTTAAAATAAATTAGTGTAGACTAACTAAATTATTGCAAAATATCTTTTAAAATGTTCTAAAAAAATAATGCTATTTAATATCAATATCAACTTTGTTCAAAAATCCTGCATTCCTATGAATTTTGTCTTTAAAAGCTTTTGGATCTGGGGCAAAAGAGCTCCATATCGTTGAAAAACAAGGTTCTATAGTTATTTTACCACATTGAAATTTGTCAGTATTCTTTGTTATAAGACATGTTCCTAAAATACTATAGAACTTAGAAACAAGACCGTCGATCCATTCGTTTAGATCTAAACCAAATCTCTTAATGTTGGCATCAGATCTTAATTGTGCGGCAAGCCTGTCTTTGTCACTGAGTAAGAAAGGCTTAATCGCACTCATGTGACTGCTGAAGTCCCGGTATCCCCCGATGGAGCCGCCGTGAAGCATGCTTATCTCTTGTTGAGATACTTCACTCCCGGACATGAATTGTAAAGGAATAACTAAGAACTGAGTTTGGGCAATGAATGTTTTATCTTCTATAATTTTTACTGTCCATATTCCCGGCAGGAGCGGAGATTTAATATTTGGTTTCAGAAAGTTAATAACGTTACCCTCTTCAATAAACACATCACTAAAGTCGGCTATGCTTCCCGCAGAGTCCAACCACAACACGGATATATTACTAGTTAACAAGGGGTCCTCCAAACTAGGCACAAAGTGATACATAAGAGATGGCTCAGAAAACGGTCCCAAGGTCCGCGCCAGGTTTCTGAAAACTTGTTCCTTTTGGTCAAAGTCAGTACTGACGGCCAATACCTTCAGCCTCGATGAGAGCTTAGCGGATCTATTAAGTTGCAAGTGATGTTGGTGTTTGAACCAGGTTTCCAACTTCACAGAACCGTGTCCTTCTAATTCTGCTTCGTGCAAAACTAGGTCACCTTTAAAGATGTCACCAAAATGGTAGGATGAAACTTCAAATATGTTATCCGGTGTAAGATGGCATCCAACTTCAGAGAGCATTTTAGAGTTGTGCCTCGAGACACTGGCTGAAATAGTGATTAAACTGTCATCTGGGGCCGGGCTGAGATCTGCAAAGTGATAAACACTTTGCCAATAAGCATCTAAGTTGGGTATGTGCTCTTCTACTGGGTCACCGATCCACTGTTCCACTCGGAGAATTATAGCTTGGTTTATCACCGGCTCAAACTTTCTTGCAAAAAATAGTTGACGTTGTTCAGTGGCTTGCAGACGGGGCCAATCCTCGACGCGGAAGTCATTTGGGGAGCAACCGCACCAATCCACAACATGTTTGTATTGACATTTGCATCCTAATTTCCGTTTCCAGTTGGTCACATGTAGATTGTTATCCACGTAGGTGTTGCAAAACTTGGAATTTCTCAATACCGTGTGGAAGAAAGATTCTGCTGGAAGAAGGGTATGCTTGAATACGGTGATTAAACCTGACAGAAGGGTGTCTTTTAGGGGTGAAGCAACATACGAGACAAAGTTGCGATCTAAAGCCACCCAGTCGCTCCCCCCGTCCACCTGCAGCCCCCATGGCAGGCGGCGATCTCCCACTCTCCACATGTGAGCATCACATTCTACAAATGTCTTATCCAACCCTTGCTTTTGTATAAATCTCTGCACTTCTCGGCCGTGTGACTTTACGAAATTTCTACCTTTATTTGCAGATAAGAATTCTTCTAGCTTGCTCACTGACTTGACGGGGAAATCACTTTCACTGAGATTTATCACAAAATCCCAATCCCAGTCGAAGGTCAGTAATTCCTTCATTGATTGCAGCAACATTTCTAGTAACGAGGCTCCTCCCCAAATTGTGGCAAATCTCATTTTAGCCAGCTTAATATTAGAAAATTGTTTTTCAAGGGGTAATAGTTCACGGTAGAGATAGTCCTGCCTCTGAAATGTAAAGAGAGAGAACAAGGTTGAGTTAATTTGTTTATAACATCATTAAAATAATGTTACAGTGCATTTGAAATGTGTGTGACCAAACAATACACATACGAATTTAAACCGCTGTCAAAATATAATGGGCCAGCATAATATTTAGTATTATTGAGTTATTTATTTACGCTTATGTTGCACTTTAATATAATAATAAAAGGCACAAAATTACAATAAAGGCCCGGCTTAAAGCAAAAAAAAAAAGAAAGGCATGCGTGATTCTTGAAACAAATCCGATTAGAAATTGGAACTATTTTGTAGAAGTATGCAAAAAAGTGAATGCTAAAACTACAGAAAATATTATAAACTTACCGCGTCAACATGAATGTAGAAAAAATGTTTTGCATCATATAGAATGTTGATTAGTCTTCTCACTTGCCTCATAGCCCTTCCGTTCAACGTTAGAAGGAAGACAATACGCACCGGCGTGGTTGTGCTCTCTGTTGTCACAGAGGCTACTTGAGGACTGAATTCTAAAAACAATAAAAACATTCTAATAAATACAGAAGAAAAAAAGAATTTGTGGCCATTCGAGTACCAAGTAATACAGTTAGATCCTAGGTGCAGTTGCCAAAATTGTTCAGAGCCCAATTTATGGTAAGGGTTTTTTTTTAAATCCAAATATAATTCCCAAAATGGTCACACTTTGACAAGATTAGGCAGTTATATTTATAATGTAGACAAAATATGATTGCTTACTAATTTAAAGGGAATTGATTTTTTTTTTTAATTTTCCCTTTTCTTTTAAAATATTGTTGTTTATTATTGCAACTCAATTTTCTCATATACATACTTTGATATTAAGCATCTACGAGTATATGAGAAAATTGAGTAACACTCAAATGGTAAAAGACGAAAGCAATAATTTTCATAAATTTTTGAGTTTTCTAGATAGCAAAAGTATGTACCTACATATTTAGCAGAACTAAAGTTATCCATCGGAATACTTGTCCAAATTAAAAAATACATTTATTTAATGATGTGAAGAATTACTATTAATAAAATTAATACGAAATACTTTGTGCACAACCACTGTTTAATATATAAATATAAACATGTTTCGGAAGCGAAGCTTCCCTCGTCAGGATACACAGTATACTAAAAAAATAATGACAAATATAAACAAATAATAAATAGAGAAATATAAAAATGTAAGAAATAAAATGTATATAAATGCATTATTTTATTTTTTCAATTATTTTTAATTAATTATTAACCTACTTTCATCACTCCTTGTTAATTTTTGTTTATGTTGTAATTTGTCTATTCTTCTGTTTATTATTTGTCTATACTTGTCATTATTTTTTAGTATACTGTGTATCCTGATGAGGGAAGCTTCGCTTCCGAAACATGTTGATATTTATATATTAAACAGTGGTGTACACAAAGTACTTTGCATTAATTTTATTAATAATGATAACACGAAATAATTATATATTTATTGGAGAAATTAATATTATGGATATGCAATTAAATTTTGTAAATCACATACAACAAATAACTAATAAAGGTATGAAGACACTGGGATTTATAATTACAACTATCAAAGACTTTGATTCGCTGGAAGTTATAAAAACTGTATATTTGTTGTTAGTGCGCAGCATATTAGAATACAATTCAATAGTGTGATCTCCTTACTACCTTATTCATATAAAAAAATATTGAAAGCGTGCAGTGCAAATTTTTACATTTTATTAACTTCAAACTACACATACTAATACAACACATAAACTATACATTCTTGCTAGATACACTCAAAATACATACCCTAGAAAACAGAAGAAAAATAACAGACTTAACTTTTTTATTAAAAATTATTTATACCGTATTAGACTGTTGTGAACTCCTGCAACTAATCAACTTCGAAGTACTTCATCGACAAACTCGGCAAAATATACTATTCTGCAACAATAATTCTGGGACTAACTACCAAATACGTGCACCCATTTCTCGCCTACATACGCTTGGAAACAAATTCACCTCTGCTATAGATATATTTAATATAAGTTTACCCATGTTTAAAAGATACCTGAATGATATTTTTATGTTGCAACGATTATAAGAGCATCGCATAGGAGCTATTGTTTAAATATTTTTTTAATATTATATTTTTACTCATCTATAATTCAAAAACTTGTTTGTCTTTTTTCTTTCTATGTATCATGTACTATATTATGTATTATGCAAATTCATACATTTTACGTCGTCCGAAATTTAAAAACATGTTGATTTCTTTTTTTTTCTCAATGTCATGCACTCATATTATATTATGCATTTGTATATTATGTATCATGTAGATCAGGCTATTACTATTTTTATTTATTTTTTAAATACGTATTATCTACAAATTAAAAACCTTTTCCTATATAACTTCTCTTTGTCATGCACTTATACATTATTATACATATCATAAATATGTTACACTTATATACCAATTATGTATTTATCATGTTCTTTTTTTGGTAACTTAAAGCCATTTTTTTTCTTTCTGTACACAAAATCATTTAAATATTAAAATATGTTAAAGCCCATTGGAGCGTTAATAAATTAATGTTGCGAAATTAATAAATTTACTCTGACTGTAAATCTGGGAGAGTTGGAGGAAATTGCCATTGGTGGCGTGTAAATAAATAATGGAGAAATAAAATAAATTACTTGTAATTCCAGTTTGAAATACGTTCATAGTGAAGTAACCGCCACAGAGCTGTTTGGGGTTTCCAGGACACTTCATGTTGCAAGAAGAATCTGCGAGTTTAGACGCCGAGGGAGGGTGGTTCTCACCGCAGAAGCATTCTGTCCTGAAATGAGGGGGAAATACAGTTACAATCAATCCAATAATTATTCAAAGGTCTTGGTCTAAGTATTAATCATTCAAATTATCAGATTGGTTGTTTCCACTCATCTGGGTTCTTTGTTTTATCCTGCGACATGCTTCAGGTGCTTCTCATCAGCATTTAGCCTTTTCAACTCCTATTATTTCTTAAATATATATATTATTATTTCGAACAATAATGCAATGGAACTTACGAATACTGTACTCCTGCGAAAGCAAAACCTCCTTGTAGGCACATGTTGACGCAGTGTTCTGGATTGTTGGTTTCTTTATAGTTAGCATAATATCCCGATAGTAATCTCAAGTTTTTCTCATCTTTAAAACATCCCAATGGTTTCTTCGATACCTTGTTATGATTAGGACAAGAGTTTGGCAAATGCTTCTCGTAAAATTGATCACTTTGTATAGAACACGTTATATTTACAATATGTTGTTTACACTTTTGTGTTTTAGCGCGGTGAATTGCGGAGATGGCTTCTTTAGTGTTTATTTCACACCGAGGAACAAAGTCTAACTCCTCCAGTCGTAGCAATGATTTATTTTTGGAATTTTGAGCAAGCTTTGTCACCTCTTTGTTGACATTCTGTTTTTTCTTGACAGATCCAACATCTCTTGGAGTGTCTTCATCATCTGTCCCCAAACTATCCCTCCCCTTTCTGGCTGATACCCCTCCATTCTCACCGTATTCAATAAAACTAGACGATTTTTGATAATGTAACTTGTCTGCATTATCAGACTGACTAGATATGTCAATGGCAAAAAACTTATAACCCAAATATATTTGAATGAGCAATATAATTAATCCAACTACTGCAAAAGCTCGATAAGATCTTATCCATCTATTCCGACAAACTCCTGCCATCGTTTAAAATTGGAAGAAATCTCGATCATATTGCAAAAGTATAAAAATCAGACTAAAACCACCAGAAAACTTCACATTATAATGACATTTTAAACTTTTCCGACGAAAATAAAATATAAGATTACACTTGTGCACCTCGTCACTATAATGGACATTCTCTTATATTGATACAGAATACTCTATTGTATATAATTACTAATAAAAATTAGATGTACGGACTATCTGGGGCCAATAATAGAAAAAATCTACGTCTTCCTAACCATGCCCCAATGTCCTTCGGTACATAACAAATCGCAGTGACATTTGATATATTAAATTTTCCATGGTTTTCCAGGATTGCCAGGAAAACAATATTCCTTTTTTAATATTACTTTTTTTTTTGACGTTTGGGTCACAAAAATGTAACATAAGATGGTATTTATCATTGCTGGAGACATTATAATGCCCGATCCACACGATTGACTATCATGATGACCCATCGTGTGGAGGGCGAAGTAGCGACGGATGGCTTATGGCGCAGTGCGATGGTCTGGGTTGGCTTCGGTGTCGGTTTTTCGTCGGCAGATCAAAGGATAGTGGACCGGTGGTGGCGGAATGCCTTTACACGTCGCCCACTGCTTGGACATGATCGGGAGTTGACGTTTAAGTTCGTTTCGATACTACGTAAATACGACTGTTTTTTTAACATAATGGTGGTAGTTTGGACAAGTGATAAAACTTAAATACGAATTAATCACTGATGAATGTATATGTAATTCCAAACATAATAATAAATGCAAAATTGATCTTGTTGTAAATTGTCGCTCTTATAATATTGTATTCTCTTCAAGACCCATGTTCACTCCTTCCTATCCTCTAAAAAACCCCCCACACAGCATCCCCAAAGATGATATAGCCCTTGAGGAAAATTATTTCCCTCGGGCCTCCTGTGTGGAGTTACTGTAAAAAAATGCACTTTAAATAAACATATCTGAATTTATTTCCTGTTTTATTGGCCAAGAATTATGGAGAAAAGAAAATTAAGAAAAGAAAAACAAAACACGAACAATAAATTTTTAAAAACATTCCATCTATGATATTAATAATAATAATGTCTTTATTTCAGCAGAAAAAAGCGGTGAGTGCAATACTCTATCTGCCATATAAAAATAATACATTTTAAAATAAAAATAAATTATTTGATGTTGAAATAAAATATAAAAAAATTAACGTTAATAAAAATAAAATAAATTAAAAGTAACACATTAAGTACTTATGCTACAGTGGCCTGAGGAAAATTTTCCATCTATGATATAGGGGCGCGCCCTGCCACTGGGTGAAATTAATAAAATAAAAGTAGCAAATGTTCATAGTAAATAAAACTTCCAAACAAAAAAAAGCTATCGTGTCACATGTTTTTGTGATTCAAAATGTTATAAAAATATGACGAATTTCAATTTTATAGCCCCCACCGCTTTTCGATAGCTGTTACGCCTGTTTCAGCTGCATATTTTATTTTTACGCACAGCGAAACAAAATATAAAAACAACCACCGATTATACATCGAATTACACGCATTTCGCCAATGCGGTGATTTTTCGTGAAAGACGGCCCTACACAAATTGTCCGCATATTTGGGCATTTATTTGGACGTCAGTTAAAATTTTGAGCGTCTTTTCGTCAATATAGACACAGTTCAGTCATGTTTTATTCTTCGCGCAGCGCATCCGTCCGATCCGTCGGGATCGCCTGACGAACTTATACTGAACGGCCAATGTGTGGAGGCCGGTTCGCCCGAGTTCGGCCAACTAGTTTGAAGGTTGGGTCAACTAGTTCGCCACTGGGGCGATCTCGGGCCTACTTGCCGAACTCGAACCAACATTGGACCAACGCATACGAACTATCCTTCTACACAATCGCCCAAGCGTTCGAGTTGGGAGGTTGGGCGATCGTGTAGTCTGGGCATAAAGCAGCATACACAGAGTGGTAAGTGCATCCTTGCAGCCATGTTCCCTTGCAAAATAAAAATAAAACTCAACTTAAATAAAATCTATTTTCCTACAACCACTATTTAAAATCATGATGAAAGAGAAAGGGGTCTTTTGGCCCGGAGCTCTGTATGCCATTATTTCAAAAGTCAAAAAGAGTGGTAAGTGGTATATCCATGTCTATGATACAGCTGTCACAGACCTGGGAGAAGTCTAGCCGCATGTTATTTTCAAACGTTTGATTTTTTCATCCATGGTTTTTGATACATATAAAATCTTTCCATAACCTGCTAAGCAAAATAATATTGTAAATTGCGAATTGCAATGGATTCAAAAGTTTTCCAGTATGTGAGGGAGGAAGATTTCGTCGAGTGCTTTATTTTTCCATTTTCGGATGATTTTCAAGCTGGTGACGATCATATAAATTCAATATTTCAAGATGTTCAAGAAATGGTGAATATTTTATGTCGCAAATACGTTTGGCACAAAGATCCTTTCAAAATACACAAGAGACTTAGGAAAACCAACACATTATCACTTGATACAAACTCAGGTATGTTATTTTGATTTGTTTTGATTCATGTCATTGGGAATAAACTTGTAAAATACTCGTGGTTTTGTGCACTGAAGAGATTTCTGTGATGCATTTTTCTTTATTTGCGAGAGTTAATAATTTTTTTAATTACTTAAACCCAAACTATAAACCTAAAACCTATTTTTTATATAATACAATATATTAATTACATATAAAATATTTTTTTTTATGTTCTTAGTTTGGGTTTTTTTTGTAAATAAGAAAAAACTAATTGGCCTTCCTTACAACTGGTTTTCCCGATACTAAAAAAGCCATGGCATCGAAAGGTTCGACCATCTGTTCGTCCTTTCCTAAAGTTGATAGGCTTGACTTTAGGAAAGGATGTCCGGATGGTCGAAGCTTTCCATGCCATGGCTTTTTTAGTGTGGGGCAAACCAGTCGTGTGGAAAGCCTAAGAGAGCTATACAAAAACTTGGAACTTTACTAAGCTTTAAATCAATTAAATTGTGTTATTTTGCTTCTTCGGTGACTAAAATAGTTGTTCCTCGTTGTAATTAAACTAATAAAAAGTGTATTTTGTAAAGCATCACTTTAGAAACATGTTGATATGTATATATTAATAAAATGGCGATTACACAAAATAATTTTTAATTAATTTGTTAATAAAAAGTGTTTTTCATTAATTTTCTGCGTATTAAGAAAGAAGTGCTTATATCCATATTTAATAAAAAAATTAATAAATAATTTAAAATTCATATTGATCTGAATCCATTGATATCCATAAACTGCTCCAAATCAATGACCCCTTTCAATATATAATTTCAGAGTAAGTTTTTTTACTGTGTTATTTTTATTCTAGATTTGCCTGCCCATATCTATGGAGTCTGTCACTACGGGGATAACATTGAGGATGAATGGTTTATTGTTTACATTGTGAAGGAAATAACAAAGAAGATAAACTCTCTGATGGCGAGAATCGTGGACTCTGATGGAGAGTTCTTGCTTATCGAAGCGGCCAACTCTTTGCCATCGTGGGCCAGTCCCAGCAATTGCACAAACCGGGTAAGTTCTTCACCTGAAGCTCTATTAGTTTATTCAATTTCATTGTATTGAATCAATCTATAGGAACAAATATAGAAGTACAGTCAAACCTGGTTATAACGAGCATGAGGGGATTGACTAAATCTGCTCCTTACAGCCATTACTCGTTATTTCAGAAATAGGTTTTTATAAATCATATGTACCTACCTACCTCTACTATCAATATATTCGTCAATGTAGAATATATTTTCAAAATACAAGTATTACTTATTAAATAAAAATGTTAGAAAAATATGCACTTTTATAGATAAGATTTATAATCATTGTTTGAAAGATTTCGCTTTCATGCTTCTTAATTTCCCTCTCAAAACACTTAACGCATTATAAATCGCATCACCTAGTTCGAGGCTTCCATGAAAAATATCACTAAATTGTCCATCATAATTATTACTGGCTTGTGCGTCTTGTTCAGTTGTAAACCCTCACTTATCATAAATCACTAGATTGCGCGTTTATTATTTGTTTCGTTTGTAAAATTATTTAACTGTTATTTTAATTAGAGAATTGTTTTTTTCAGACCTAACGATCTATGTGTATGTATTAAAAAAATATATGAAGATAAGCCTGAACTAAAATATCATTGGGTAATTGCTCATTATAGCCATAAACTCGCTATTGCCGTGATCGTTATGACCAAGTTCGACTGTATTTTCAATTCAATGGTTATGATAGATATTTCCATTATAAACACGGAAACAATATTTTGTAATCTACCCTAACAATATGTTGAAATAATTATAGTATCCTTTCTTATGACAATAATTTTTTTCAATAACATTTTTTTATCATAATAATAATAATTGGATGATTTGTATAGCACCGTTTTTGTGAAAAATCACCTCAAGGTCGCTGTACAAATATTTCTTAACTAATTATGTACAAACAGATACAGAAAAACATACTTACCTGGCAGGTCGCTTCAGATGAACACAGTTTTATTAGAACATTTAAGTATAGAGATAGTTTTACAGTTGCTATTTGTTGCTCCTTTTCTATCGATATTACATTTATTAGAAGAATGGTGGCACAAGAAGAGTTGGTATTTATTGAAATACTTATAATTTTTAGGACTGGAAAATATTTATAAAATGAATTTTAGGACTGGAAAATATCTATAAAATGACCTTAAAAAGCGTAAGAAGCTTTTAATAGAAATTATTTTTTTTTATTTATTTTTACACTTTAGTTATTTACAGTGTTGCGGGCTGTGGACGCATTTGCGCACCGATGCGTGAATTTTTAATTTTTTTTAAATTTAATGACTTTAGGTAAGTACTAACTGGCTAACCTAGCTAAGCAATTTATGGGTGCATTTCTTCAAGTTATGGATACGATTGTCTTATGTTGTGTTGTTTCTCATAAATCTTTTTGTTCTTATAAAATGTCATAATATTGTGCCTCATAACAGTAATTATTGTATTCTATATCATTCTGGACTAATTTATGAAAACAATCCTCTAATGGTCTATGGTATAATAGTCTTGCCATGACAATTGGAAAATGTTTATGGCTTGTTTTTTTAAGATAAACAAATAATATGTGTTTGGTTTTAGGTATTCTTCTACAAAGGCGGTCTTCACTTGATAAGTCCAGATAACTATGACAGTATCAAAGAGATAACAATAAATGAGGCATTGTCGCAAATGTGTGCCAGCAGTGAGGAACACACTGTTTCTGCAGGAGTACAAAATGACATTTTTCAACACATAGATGAGTATCCTAGTAAAATAAGCAACAGCTTCCACCGAACCACCATTTACACTCCGGTCGGGGTAGCCGCTCTACTGAAGGAAGATCCTAGTCTCATTTCAGCTGCAGTTCACGCCTTCTGTCAGCATGATCCTATCGACCTGAAGGTTTGTCGAGCTATGAAATATTTCCCTCCGGAAAACAGGGTCAATACTTCCGTTACTTTCACAAAGTTTCTTTATGCCATGCTTCTGCACAATAACTTTAATCCAGACAGGAGAACAGGCTGGAACCTCCCCCTGGTTAACTCGCCCCAGTTTAAATCACACAGTTTAGGGGTTAAGCTTGCCTGTGGGTTTGAGATTTTGGTTTCCCAAGCACAGTCAGGCAGCGATCTTGAGAACAATAAAGCCTGGAGAGATTATGTACAAAGTTTAAATAATCGTAATTATTTCCAAGGATTATTGGAAGGCTCTAATGGTTATAATACTTTACTAGACAATGCCAAGGATTACTTTACAAATAATCTTAATTTCTTGAAAGTGGGACCCAAATTAGGCGGAAAAATTCTTAGTATGCTTGGCAATTTTAGCTTAGATGACAAAGAGTTTCGCAAGAATGAACCCTTTTTACCCAATGATGATGATGATAAATGGTTATATGTTGATCCCAAAGAATTAGAAAGTATGGTACAAAAAAGGTATGGTAGAAAAACCTTCTTCCCCATGAATGGTGATACGGAACCTTCTGCATTCTCCACTAAAATCAGTGAATTTTTAGAACACACGTCTGGTATTGAAGGAGTGGAGTTTCCCAGCCAGTCAGAGGGTACTTCAGATGACTTTCCCCAGCGACCCAAAAGAGGCATTAAGAAAGGAAAAGCTAAAGGAGTGTCATTTAGCGATCAAACTGATTCCACATCTCCACCGGGGAAAAATAAAATAAACTTTGACGCTGATCAGTTCTCTAGTGCCATTCAAAATATATTAGATCTTGTCATACCCGAAGACAATTGGGATTTAGAGTCTGGTTCTGATGTCAGCGAATATGGAAGTAGTGACGAATTGGAAACAAACATACTGGAAATTGCTTCTAGCGAAAGCAAAGATAGGAATACTTTTCATAAATACATGGCGAAAATGGATAGCGAACTAGCAAAAACGGACCTGGCTAAGTCTTTTGAAACTTCTAAATCAAGTAAAAGTGTTGACATTGATGCTAATGTATTGAAAAATATCCAGAAAAGTTTCCAAGAAGAGATGGGCGGCATGGGGCCAGCTGGTAGCATTTTGGGTCCTTTAGGTTACACGAAAACCGAAAATATAACAGCTATTGACGATGAAATGGATTAGATATTGAAAATTAACTGACGCTGTGCGGATCCAAGAATATAAATTATTAGGGAAACAAGTTAGTATATTCGCTGGCTTATTTAATTTCCAATCTTTTATTACTGCGGCATTATAAGTATGTATTAACGGGTCGTATGATATGTATAATGTTAATGATTGGTAAGAAACACTAAGATTTAAAGGAATTGGCTTTTTGCAACTCATTAGAGATTTTTTCTTTCCATTATGATAAAAGTTTTGCTCATAATTAAAAAATGTCTCAATTTTATGTAAATTATGACGGGTGCTTAAAAATAAGGTAATGATTTTTTTAAAGCCTAAAAAGAGATACATTACTACTTTTTCAATTATTGTATATTCTAGTTGAACGAATTTTTACTTAGAATGCCCACCTATTCATAGCATTTAACCTGGTTGAAGTCTTTAATTTGTTTGTACCCACAGATCAAAGAAAGCCTAGACATGAACTAAAGCAATTTCTTCGTCTCATTTCCCACAGCTGGTGTGAAGTATGGTCCACCATGTGCTAACAAATAATGGCCACCAGTATTATTTTGTCTAAGACTTGGATGTGTCAAAATAGGACGTAATTATCTCTCATTTTATAATTATTATGAATGACAACTAATATTGCTCCATTATGAACCCATAATTCTGTGGCTTGTTTCTAAAAGGGCCAATGTCAGTTTTTAAAATTTTAGGAGGCCTATGCAGAATGGGTCTTTTTAGCATTTTTTTTTGTTTAAATACTTGCAGAACTTAATAACATTATTAAATTTGATTTACATTAATTAAAATTAAATCGAGTTCTGCGAATTAAAAACAAAACGATTAATAATTTAAGAAACACGATTTTCTAACAACATTGGCCCGCGAAAATCGAAAAAATATATGGAAATTGACATTGGTCCTTTTAGAATTCAAAAGATATCCCAGTTTTGAGAGGAAATCGCAGAAAAATAATTACTGAAAAACTGACATCGGCTTTTTTAGAAGCAAGCCTCAGTATTATAAAAAGGTAAATTTGACTACTAATAAATTATAATGTTTCTATAAACAAGTCGAATATATCGTCCCCTTAGTGGTAAAACTCATTAACTGCCATATTAGCTGTATGACGCATAGTGACTTTTACGTCTAATGGGACAATATTTTGAGTTACATTTTCGGCATAAATTTATTGCGAACAAGTAATAAAATCTAATAATTTGTTCACAATATTTGTAAAAAAGAATGTCTTGTTTAGTTGGAGAATGCATATATATATATAGTTTTAATGTACAAATGTGTCTACTATCGGATGTACGTTTCAACCAATCATCGCCTGGTGTTCCATCCCTTGTCTCTTTCCTGTCATCTGCTGAACATATAATCCTTAGTTGTGTGTTCTATACCCATTTGAAAGAAAACTGATGTCGTCAATTTACATAGGACCTTACGACTCCTAGGCCCCAGATAGGCCAATGAAATTAAATGTGTTCAAGAAAGCACTTCAATATTTGGAAGAAGGTTTGATCAATTCCACCCGATGCAGTGAAAAATTAAGTTTTCTTCGGGCATACAGACACACCCACTCACAAAATCACACCTGCTCCCTTGGGAATTCCCTGTGTTTACTACTTGATCAATAATTATATTTAATAATAAAGATTTAATAGAAACATATTTATCTTAAAATGTATAATCTATGTACTGTGTACTCCTGCTGCATATTTTTATTCCTACGAATTTCTATGCGTTCCTTAAATGTAAGATAAAATAGGCATAAGGTTTTTTTTTACTTTTAATTTAAGTACGCTGAAAAGTATTTCAGTGGTGTTTGGGGAATAAATAACCTGATAACTACATTTTTCGTAAGTGTAAAAATACGGTTACTGATTTATGTATTTTCTATTGGTAAGATTCTGATATCTGTATTTAATTTGTAAATACCCTAAACATCACGATCATGTGATCTGTGAACAATCATAAGGGTTAATTTAGTCAAAAGATCTTACATATTAAAATACCTTTTTGCACTTACTAGGTTATTTCTAAACACCACCGATTTGATTGCTCTCTGCTTTTGTAATTTGTTTTTGTGATATTTGTCAGTATAAGTAAATTTAAGTTGCATTTTTTCATATTAACTTACTCAGATTTCTACACGTTAATTTGTGTTTGCGATGTACAAATGTATACACTAGCTTTTTTAATAAAAAAATACCAGAAAATGTGATAATTTTTATGTAATTACCCAATTTTTGTAAATAATATGTTCTAATTAATACTAAACTTGTATGTCAAAAGATATTACATATATTGCAAAGTTACCTTTTTCAAAACCAACATACATGTTCTGCTTTTACTTTAAAAAAAAAAATTGTTTCTATAATACCTACTTAATACTATGCCCTAATAACAAAATTGATGTAGGTACTTTGTAGATTTTTACTTTGTGTTCCATTTTTAAACAAAATCAAAGGGATCATTTTTACAGATGCATGGTACTGTAGAAATACGACAATACCTCCAGTTTCTGACATTTGATGGCAACAAGCTACATTAGCGCCCTCTAGCGGCTCGAGTTATACGAATGGGTTTTTTTCATAAATTTTAATTGATTTTCCGTGGAATATATTCTTAATAAATTATAGAAATCGAAAATTCAAAAAATATTTATTAGGTAACCTACATATGATTTTCTCCTTTATTGCTCATAAAGGAAAAAAAAATATTGTAGAGGCCATAAGGTTTGTATGAACAGTTATAAGCCTCATCGCCTGCCAGTTGCGCTCAGTCTGGTGGATTAGGAAGAGAATAAAATACAAATACAATAAATTGTGATATATTTTTAAAATTTCTTATATTTAGACTTCTTTTGGATCAGCATATTCACAATTCTTATCATAATTTTTATTTTATTTATTTACATTTTAATGAGGACATTTAAATATTTCTATCTATTTAAAGCATATATAAAAAAAATAAATTATAAGAATGTTTCAATTTGTACAACTCAGGCCATTAGAGGCGTTAGTTTAGCATGTTGCCATCTCAATGTATGGGAAATGTCAGGACCTGGGAGGTATTGTCATATTTCGACGGCATTTGGTAAAACAGAGTTTAGGAGGTTATTCAGTAACCTCACTATTTCCCTAGATTGTTTGGATGTATACTAATTGAGTATACTAACTATTATGCCACTTCTCCACAGGGATAGGCAGAGAGGATGGTACGTCACACAAATCTGCTCTGGGAAACAGCCTTTGCTTTCACCTACATACATTTTCTCATATTTCCGATTTTTGAGATGATTCAACATTTCAATAATTTATTGATTTTGCCATATTTTCCTGGAACATAAACTTCTGCATCATGTATTCTGCTGACATTCCTTTCTTTCCGTGTCCTTCCGCTCTACATGTTCAAACCATCTAAGCATTATTTTATACAGCTTTGTATTCCACTAATGATTATTGCGTATCTTCTCTGAACACTTTACAAATCATGCTACAGATGTACAAACCTATCTGTGTAGCGGGGGCGTCGCTAATATAGATATTGTGATTATCTGTGCAAAAAAAGTTCATTAGTTTCTCGTTTGGCCACCTTCACAGACAAATTTAGTTTGTAAATCTCTTTATTTACATGCTTTTTGCTGCTGTATTCCATTGTTCCATATGTTAAGATTTAAACCACCCTTTGTCGATGTTTAAACCCATTGCTTTGTATAAGGGGTAAATTAAACCATTTCTAGTATATCTTTTTCTTGAGTTTTTATCTTTTAATTTTACGCTTTTAAAAAACTTACCTGTGGGTATATTTTCAGTGGAAACATTGTGATCTCCAACCATCATATATTTCTGTTTCTTTCTCGAAGTTATTGACTCCCTTCTTACCTTATTATTTTTCTTGTTGGCATTTCCTGCTGCTGTGTGTAATGAGTTTTATTTTGCTTTATTTAATAAACATATTAGGTAGGTAAGTGGTACGTTCATTATACACTTTTACGTGAAATCAATTTAATATTGAATGGTTTGTGTTATAATAAAATCCCATGATAATTTAAGTAAAAGAACTGTTGTCGGCAAAGTAAATCCACATTTTCAGTGGAGCGAATTTACTTTATCTACTACTAGCTGATGTGTACCCGGCCTTGCTCGAGATTATATATATATTTTGGAATTTGGAAGTTATGAAGTTGTGAATTCTTGTTTGTCATTAGGGTGCCATAATTGATTTGACAGCGAAAGTAACTATCTCTGAACAAATAAACATTATGGGCTAATCTAAATTTATAAATCAATTGTGCAATTGCAACGATGTCATTGTGTTACAAGAAACGTGGTTGCTTCCTTACAGACTTAGGATATCTGTCATCAATCCAGAATTTCTCAGCTGTGGGACATCTGCGGTGAACCTCTCAGACGCTCCACTAATCGGCCACACCTGCGGAGGCTTTGCAATTTTATGGTGTAATACAATAAAAGCTGTTATGATTGAGTGCAGAGAACCCCGGATCACAGCTATTGAAATTGAGTCCGCAAATGGAACTCTACTTATAGTTTATATGCCAACCAATTCAGCCGAAAACTTACCTGATTTCTCAGACTGTTTGGGAAAAATAAATGCCATTATTGAGGAACAAAACAGCTCCAACTCAATTATAATGGGAGATTTTAAGCAGATCCGAGATCTCTCTTCGGACGTGAACTTGCACACTTCTGTACAGTGAATAACTATAATTACACTGATACTGTGCATTTAAGCTCTGAGTCATTCACATATGTAAGAGATGCCCACGGAAACACCAGATGGCTTGATCACTGCATTATGACATGGGTTGAGTAATGCAGTGAGAAGTATCAACATCACAACCGATGCGACCTGGTCAGATCATCTCCCACTAACTGTCGAAATAGATCTGGATCTAATCCCCATTATATCCAACAGACAAAAACGACCAAGGGATTTTGGAAAATGGACGGCAAAGTCTGAAAATAATGTTAAAATTTACAACGACCTGGCAAGTAAATTGTTGTCAACAATAAAACCTCCGGATGCCATAAATCTAACTGATAGCAAGATTCACAGAATTGAACTAGATTCTCTCTACGATACTCTTGTCAAAACACTGAGAAACTCCGCCATACAAGCATTTAAAAATAAGGGACAAAAAAAAAAAAAAAAACTAACATTGTTCCTGGATGGAATGATCAAGTCTCAACTTTGTATCGTCTGTCAAGTGATGCATTCCTCTTCTGGGTTCAGGCCGGAAAGCCTACGGAAGGCAGAATTTCAGATGAAAGAAAAACAAGCAAGAAAATTTTCAAAATTGCTCTCCGAAAATGCCAACACTCTGAAAACAAAGCACGAATGGATAGCATAGCTACATCTATTCACAACAAAGACTTAAAAACATCAACTGTGTTGAAATCCAAGAGCAATGTTCCACTATGCGTCAACAACATCACGGGGGATGAAAATATAGCCAATGAATTTAGAGACTTTTTCTCTTTAAGTGGGGATCAAGGAGATACCACAAAACCATCTATAATGACGTGCTTACCTGCGACCAATGATGACCTGGTCATGAATGTCACTCCTGAAATGGTTGTAGGCGCGATTAAGCAAACCGCTCTAGATAAAACTCCAGGATACGATGCCATAGGTATTGAACATATAAGGTACCCAGGCGATCAGCTCTATACTATCCTAGCCACCTTATACTCGAGCCTCCTAAGACACACATTTGCCGATGGATATGAGTCAAACTGTCATCATACCAATATAGAAATCCAATCAACTGGATGCATCGATATTGGGAAATTACCGACCTATCTCCTTGACGACAATGATTTCAAGACTATTTGAAAAAATCCTATTCACGCTTATAAAAGATAAACTTTCTACCCTGGATAACCAATTCGGCTTCAAGAGTACTTCATCAACTGATATGGCCATTTATGGAGTCAAACAAACAATAGCCTACTACAAAAAAAGAAAAACAACCGTTTATGGGTGTTTTCTAGATCTTAGCAAGGCTTTCGATCGTGTGTCGCACCACTTATTATGGGAAAAACTCATAAAATGTGGTGTCCCACCAGCAGCAGTCAATATGCTGGCTACTTGGTATGGGCAACAGAAAAATCTCATCCAATGGGCAGGAGCTTCTTCTAAACTCCTATTCCTTAAAAGTGGAGTCAGGCAAGGGGGTAGTATGTCTCCCACTCTATTTAATATATACATTGATGACCTACAATAGCTTAACGACTCACGGATTGGTTGCCATATCTGCGGAGAAAGGTGTAATAACATCAACTACGCCGATGACATGATGCTGCTTGCACCATCGATTAATGCGATGAGACGACTTGTGCGAATATGTGAAGAGTACGCAAACTCACATAACTTGCTGTACAATTCCAAAAATCACTTATAGTTGTATTAAAACACAAGAAGGAACCACTAAATATTCCACCAATCTGGCTAGAAGGAAATATACTGCTTGTGGCCTTGCAGGTCAGATACCTGGGGCATATCCTTACAAAAGACATGAACGATATGGAAGATATGGAATGACAAAGAAGAGCCATCAATATACGCGCCGGAATGCTTTCAAGGCGGTTCTACCACTGTAGCGACGATGTCAGCCAAATGCTTTTTAAGACATGCTGCATATACACATCTGACCTGTGGTCGCAATACTCAGCAGCGCAATGGGACAAGCTGAGGGTGTGCTATAACGTATACAGGCAACTTCTGCAACTTCCAAGGTTCTGCAGTGCCTCTACGATATTCATTCAAGGGAGGGTCCACTCATTCCCCGCCTTACTTCGCCGCTGACCAGCCAGCTTCTGGGGCAGGACACGGAAGTCAACCAAGGCCATTGCCGTGGCTGCATCCGCGTGGCTCAGCTCACCACTCAAGGAGCGATAGATGCAGATGATGCGACTGCCACCCTGAAGACGATCTATTAAACTAAATTTATTTAATTTATTCTATGTTACTATCATCGAAGTTTTTAATTTTATTTCTTTTATTTTGATGTAATTATCTTTTCGTAATTATAATATTTTTTTTCTCATTTTTTTCTCATATGTTTTTATATTATTATTTTACCTTTTTTAATTTTATTGTTATTATTTTTTATTTATTTTATTGTATTCATTTCTCTTTTTATATTCTATATATTTCATGTGATATGGCAGACTGGGTTTGCACCACCCACCCAGTCCTGCTGGATTAATTAATAAATAAATAAAACATGGCGGGATCAATGTTTTTCATACTAATTTTATATTGTGTTTCATCAAACTACTCTCTAAACCTTTCCGGTACTAATAAGAACAAACTGTGCTATTTTAAGCTAAACCGGTCTAGTAATTTTTGAGAAAATCGCGGACAGACTGACAAACATTAGTTTATATATATATATAGATAGATATAAATTTGGAGTCTTGTATGTTTGTTTCATTTTTACGCATTTTCTCAGCGATGGAATGGCTCACGGGGTTGAATTAAAGACAGTTAAATGTAGTTTTTTAACTTGCCGCCTAGATCAGCAGAGGCAGCAAAATGTTAAATTTATGTTAAAAAAACGAGACATACTTGATGTACTGGGGAATAATGGAACATTCAATGTCACATGCAAAATGTTCAAATTTCAATCTCACTGCTACGGTTTCGAACACCTTGATGCTATTTTGTTTTTTTTCTACGCACAAAGTTCCAAACAATATATTCATAGTGTAATTTTATAAAAAAAATCATTTCAGGACAACTTATTAATACTTGGTGCAAATGGATGAGTCTGTGTATTTGGAGGTTATGTTTACGAGAGATGCTGAAAGGCTGACAAGGATATTAAATGAAATATGGTGAAAGGGGTAGCTGGATGGGAAGCGGTAGGGGTGGGGGTAGCTGTATGGGAAGCGGTAGGGGTGGGGGTAGCTGTATGGGAAGGGGTAGGGGTAGCTGTATGGGAAGCGGTAGGGGTGGGGGTAGCTGTATGGGAAGCCGTAG